>VDFB02290310.1:0-21190 GCA_007258455.2 Sequoia sempervirens | reverse complement strand
TCTCATCAACATCACTGCTCAAAGCGTCAAACCATATCACATCAACAAAGGTAACTCCATCATAGCTATTTGTAAAAGAATAAACAGCCCTTTGCATGTTCATAACAGCCGCATCATCAAAGCTCCTCAAGGATGTATAATGCCTCTTCTGAATAATTCTAATATATGCAAGAAAATTTATGAAAACTCCCACTAAAATCTCAAAAGTCTCAAATAGTTGAACCCAAACAAGCAAGGGTTCGCTGCCCCAAACACTAGTGCAAGAAATTGTATAGAGTAAATCACTGGAAAGGAACTTAAACACTATCCAAATCTGGTCCAAATCACTATGGAGCATCATTTCCCACTTTTGAGGCCATAAACCATTACTGAAAAAAAATTGAGAAGAGGAAGAATGAATGTAACAGCTGCCTATGAAAACTGAAATGAACTTTCCAAAATCTGATTTTAAGAAAATCATCATGCAATGAACTGAACAGTTGCTGCAATACTGAAAATCAGCGTCCATAATAGAACAATTGCTCATGACCAAGGCTGAAAACATCTTCTCAAGAGACTCCAAACCAACATTAAACCATCCTTTGTTCGAAATATCTCTCCAATTCACCAGTTGATGAGCAAAAAGAACCTTCAAATGATTGGCGAAGATGAGGACATCATCGGAGGATCTGAAAATTAAATTCTTATCTCTCCAAAGATTTCTCTTTCTAGTTGTAACAATCTCCATCAAGCCATATTGAGGATTCCAAACATGGATACTCGACTGAAAATGTTTTCCAATGCATCTGAAATAGTACACAACACTTCTCCAAGTACCAATCAAGGCAAAATGCAAACTCAAGAATTTAGAGTCTTCTTTGATAAACCCATGCAGCCCACTCATGAAAACATCAACATTAATGGAGCGCAAAACAAAAGTTGTTCTTAATTCCCATTCCCTCAAAGGACTAGGATGGGCCAAAACATCACTCAACTCAAGAGATAGATTGTTAAAAAAGTAAATAATTTGTTTAGGTTCAACTTTCTCCCAAACTTTATGAGTAATAAGTCTAGAATCTTCGCTTGTTGCTGTTGCAATGGAGTGACCAGCAGCTACCACCAAATCAAGAATGAAAGACTCAACATTAGAGTTCAAAGAAATCTGCAAACAAGAGTAGGAACAACTGCTGCAATATTGAAAATCCACATTCATCTTGACCAAATTGCTCGAACACAAGGGTGGAAACACCCACTCTAAGAGTTCCATTACAGCAAAGAACCATTCTTTGCTCAAAATTTCTCTCCAATCCATTTGTTGGTAAACAAATGGAATCATCAAGTGGCTGGTAAGAAAGGAAAAAGCACCATTAATTTTGAATGTTTGATCCTTATCCCTCCAATGAAGCTTCCTACCATTCCCCAAAAGATTTTTCACAACAAATTCCTGAGTACCAATCAACTCCAATTGCACACCCAGAAAATTATTGACTTCTTTGGTAAACCATTGAAGTCTATCCAAGAAAGCTTCAAAAACAAGGGAGCCTGAAACAAACATCGTCTTCAAATCCTTCTCCCAAGACAAGATAGTGTGGGCATTACTCAATCCAAAGGATAAACTGTCAGGCATGTAAACAATATGTCTTACCAAAACATGTTTTAACACCTTGGTGTCAAAGATGGGGAAGTCGTCATGAATCAACACTTCCCATATGGAGACTGAATTCTCTAAACCTCTTATGCATTCACTTACAAGCAAGCTTGGAGGATTATCAATCACAGAATATATCTCGTCCCTACATTCTCTGAGAAGTTTGAAATCAACTAGCTGGTCTCCTACCTCCATTACACCCAACTGAACATTTGCTAACATGCACTTTGTTGATTTAAGCTCATGGCTGCAAGCTATCCCTTCTTGAGGCAAGTTCTCTTCCCAACTCAAGAGTTCACACTCTTGATTTACCTTCCAATTACCATCATCTTCATGAATCTCCTTAAAATTAAGCAAGGTTTCATCATTATGGAGTTCATTAATACCTTCAACTATTTGCTTGATCTCCATAATCCTTGTATCAGCTTCTTGTCCTTCAAGTGTGGCTGCAATAGGAGTTTGATTTTCTCCCTTGCATAAAGAGTGATGAGCTAAGGAAAGATCAAGGTAAAGATGATCAACCTCTTTCTCCTTCTCTTGGTAGGCATCATAGGTCTCTTTTGCAAACTTAATGGCATTATCCCTATCTGAGAGCAAATGCAAATAATCTATCTTTAATGATTCCAATGCTTCTTTGATAGTTTGCAACTTGGAAAGAGTGACTCCTTTAACTCCATTCTGTCTCTCTTCAAACTGTGACTTCCAGTAGAGTTCTTCAACAAAATTGTGTGTGCTATCAAACCTTGATAATGCTTTAACAATTTTCTCTTCTGAAACCATTAAGTTATCCTTCAAAACTTGCAGCTCTTTAGGCCCATGATCAAAATCAGCAAAGAAGCTTTGCTCATCAAACATCAACTTTTCTGATTTATTTTCTTTGACTTGATTCTCAAAATCAGCTTCCTTCTTAACAGCAATATTTTCAAACAATGAATCATTATTGATTGATTCTCTTAAAGTCTTGGTAGCAACATACTCTGCTTTAGTGGCTACCTCAAAGGAATCTTTATGGAGCTTTGCCAAACAAGCTTCTTCATCAAAGACAACGTCTTCTCCAATGACTTCATAGCTTGCAATACAAAATGAATTTTGAACTTTATCAGGATCAAAGGGAAATTTATCCCACTCAAGTTCTTTAACATACCTTGGTGCCATCTCACCAGGATCCCAAATGCAAAAGGGTTGATTATAATGATCAATAGGAACAAGATCTTCATGCTCCTCTTGGATTGTTGACTCATTGAATGAGTCACTCCTCATTCCATTCAAACTGAAATCTTCATTAGTAACTTCCTCCAAGAGCTTAGTTTGATGATCAAGCTCACTACCGCCTTCACCACTGTCATCATACTGGAAATAAGAGTCATCAAAGCTGGCTGCTTTGATTAATTTATCATTTTTATCTTCAACAACCCCATCATGAATAGATGTGTTGCTGATTTTATCATTAGCATCCACATACATACCAAAGAAATCTTCTTGGTCACTTGTCATAAATTCTTCATATGTATTCAAAATTGATGTTGCCTCCCTGCACTCACCCTCAGCATGTGCGGACAACTGCATATCAATAGGTATTTCTTGAGAAACAACCTTACAATCATTGAGAAACAATATTTTATTTCCGACTTCTGCATTAATGACTACCTCATTTTTCTGCTCTATCTTCCTCATGTGTGGCTTCAATTTTCTATCACACTGAATGAACAAATCTCTGATCAACATACCAGCAGTAGAGGAATCCTTTCCTTCTTGTTCATGAATATTTAACAGAAAAGTTAAGACAGATTTTGGAATGTCATCCATCTCATTGATAGTTAAAATTAAAATGTTTCTCATTGCTGCAACTACATCCTCTTCTTGTTCACTCCAAGTTGAAATGAAGAGGTAATGGATCAAATAATATACTTGATCTTGCATACCCAATTCAACCAGCAAAATACTTGTTTTGAGTTCAGAAAACATCTTCAATATAGTAGCTCTTCTGGAGTATTGATTGCTATCAATTTCATCAAGGTCTTGAAAACTTTCCACTATCATATCTAATATGGTTTTCATAGTTTCGACCTCATAAGGCAATTGGGGAATTACAATTCTTATTATCTCCATGAAACAGGAAGAAATCAGTAGCTTGGTTTCTTCATCAGGATGCCCCAACCAATAGGGCTGATTCAAATAATTCACTGTAGGAGCTAGTGCCAACTCCATTTTCTCTGAAGGTGATTGCTTCACTTGTCTCAAACATTGTTCTAACAAATGAAGAATGTTTTGTTCATCTTCTCTTGACTGAAATTCTTTACCAAGTCTCTTTCCAGCCATAAAGAGAGTCTCTGCCAACTTCATCTCTTCTTCATTAGCCATGCCTAACTGCCAACTTCTGGATACCACAAGGAGCTGAACTAAAATCTGCTCTGACTATCGGTGTAGTACCGGAGATCTCTGTCACTCATCTGATACACAACTGCAAATTTGCCACAGGATGGCAGGGTCTTCTGCTCTGATACCACTGAAATATGCTAACCAATTTTTTCGAAGGAAAATCACAAAATAACCAGCAATGGATGATTGGATTAGCGTTAGCCTCAAATACAAATCTGAACTTGAATGGAAGATACTGAACTTAAACTGAAGAAACTGAACTTGAATAGAAGAACTACTCAACGTCAAGAATGTGCACTCAAGATCCCACTGAGGGCGAGGTGCTAACATATGACGGAGTTTAAGAAATTGAAATTATGAACTAATTAGGCGGATAACCAGCCATGAGAGAACAATTCCACGCTACCACCAAACAGTGGGGGGAAAAGATTACAAAATAAGCAATTCATCCGCTGCGGCGGGCATCCACAATGCTGTGGGGATTCACCACTATGAGTGGGTATGAGATATTACAATTAAATTAACCTCACTGGCGGTAAACCATCCAGGGGACTTATGTGAGAAGAAACAGAAAGAAATTGCAGCAAATTAAACTGGAACAGTACTACTGTTTACAGTTTGTACAATGTGGAATAAGCTGCAAATTACATAGGAAATATAGAATTCTTCATACACAAGATTAAGAGATGATTTTCAATGATATTTTAACCCTCTAACAGCTGCTAATAAATCAGAAATCAGAACTTCAACAATCTGATGTAAAAACAGTAAACTGGAAATTACAATCTGCAACTGTGAGAATCAAGTAAATTATCATAACTCACTCAAATCTCCTCCGAATGGCGTGAAACGAGTTGCAAATGCACCTTACAAGTCTGGCGCCCAAGTTAGAATCCAGAAACAGCAATCAAAGTCTCCACTTTATTTGGCACGAATCCCAAGACATCATTAAATGGTACGGCCCTTGAGGAAAATCGATTTTGCAATATAAAATTGAATACTTGGAAATAAATTCCCAAATTTTGTGAAAGGTGGCGCCTTCAGTTGACTAATGCATGGCCAAAGTACCCAGAACAGAATAAAATTCGCTTTAGAAGTTATGAACAAAACTCAGCTTCAGCTGTGTAAAAACCAGGAACTTCAAAACTGTAGAATTCACCAAAATTATCAACCTTTATTGCTCAATCTGCTAGTCTGTTGTGAGAAGCAGCAATGTTCCAACTAGGTGTTATATTTCAAACACGAAATTGGGAAGGGGCTAGGAGGTAGCATCCTCGAAGCAATAGCAAAATGTCCATAGTCATTTTGACAGCATAACAGTAAGGTAATTGATGGATGAAATGCTGGAGCAAAAGCCTTCAATAAATAAGAGCTCACCAAAACTCTTCAATTGCCTGAGAAGCAGCTCAAAAGACACAAGAGACCTTTCCCATTCCCAAAGACCAATCAACTTCTCAAGTGGCGTCCCAAAAGCCTCCAAGAATTTCACTTTATTCAAATAATATAAAAGTGGCGTCCACTTTTGCTCAAGGAATAAAGTTCTTAATAAAATTAATAAAGCTCTTTATGAAGGCATACCCTTCATGGCCCCACTTTTAAAAACAGCTTATCTCCTTAGGCCAAGGGGGTGTCAACAGTGAATTAAAACATAATGCCTTTAATTAAATATTTTTCACCAAATAAAGCTCTCTGAAGACCAAGCCAATATAATAACAACTGCTCCAACTGAGAAGGACTAAGAATGGACAACTGCAACTGCCACAACTAGCATTTACTAAAAATAGTAAACAACATGAAATGCCACAAAACTCCAAGCCAAGAAACCCTAATTTCACCTCATTCCAGTCTACGGGTTCCGGAATAGACTGATGAATCAAAGAAGAGCGTATGGCCAAAATGGGGACATTACAAGATTTAGTTGTCTTGCATGTTGAATACTAATCTCGTTTCTTAAGTGTCATTCTAATAGCCTTTGTGCACATAGAAATCTAAGGGCCAAAAGGTTAAAAGAATCATTAAGAATAGAGGACAATGAGACGTTCTTGAAAGATTTAGTTTGTTGCAAATTAGAATGACTTGTTTGCTTTGAATCTTTAATGTAAATCGTTTCATTAAGGTTTGTGTTGATACTAACTTTACACATTTAACACACACGCAAGATATATGGAAGTTCTAGAAATATGATTGCTTCAGGTAAACAAACAAAAGGTAATGTCTTTCATCTGAATGCTTCTAGTGAAAGTGTAATAAGCCAACCAATTTTATTTATTTTTTTCAATGAACAACTCATTACAACAAACACCCATTAAGGTTAGCCCAAATCCAAACCAACTGCTCGAAAGTAACTCTACGCCAAGAATGCACACTCAATCCCAAGATGGAAAAGGTATTGTCATATGGCGCCGAGGATTGTCAGAGCAATCGAAAAGATTACAATGCTGAAAGTAACCAAACGCTAAGAATGTGCACTCAAGACCCGAGGTGGGTGAGGTGCTAACAAATGGCACTGGAGATCTAATGCATTGGTGATGGCTCAGTCGATTAGCAGTACGAATACTGAAAGTAAAGAAGGGCGGCAAGCCAGCCCCAATACAATATGCAAGACGGCGAGGCATGTCTCTTCCACCAAAGGTGGGAATGATAAAACTTAAACAAAAGTAAACAAGGTGGCAAGGCTAGCCTCTTCTACTAAAGTGGGAATACAAAATGTAAAGAGAAGAAAGTAAAGCGCTGATCAGTACTACTAATTCAGCGTTATAATATGTTGAACAATCTGCAAATACAATGAGATATAGATAACCAATGATCTCCAAAATGTTAGGAAATGAACTCCAAACAAGTACAAGCTATCTGACATATGAAATATAGCAAAAGGGATTGAAATATCAAGTCCGATATAAAATTGCAGCAATCAGAAAATTCATACTAGCAAGCCCTAGAATCACCAAAATGCTCATAACTTCGTCAAAACACCTCTGAATGATGTGAAACTGAATGCAAATGAGAGCTAGGAGCTGGGCAACCAAGACCAAGCAAAGAAACTCCTCCAAACAGCAATGATTAATTTATGCATGCTTCCCAATGCAGCCTCAAAGAAGGTACAACCTCCAAAAATGGTTGACCTGCAAGATAAAATCCAAGACACCTCCAAAAAATATAAAAACTTGCAAGGAGGGATGCCCAAGTTAGACTAAAGCATAGGGCCAATACCCAGAACCACCAAAAAATCATGCAAGGACTTATGAGCAGATTTCTACTTCAGCAAAACCCTAACCAGCAAATGCAAAACTGACAAATCTCTAAAATCTTCAACCTTGATGCTCTGTCTGCTAGTCTGGATGAGAAGCAGTCTCTGAAAACTCAGCTAGGTGCTATCTTTCAAGCACGAAACCAAGAGAAAGAACTAGGAGGTATGCATTCTTCGAAGCAAACTCTGAAAGCATTTCAGCAACATAAAAGTATGATAAGCAACAATAGATGCAAATGAGAGAGCAAGACCCTCCTTAAATAGACTTGAGGTGACATTTCCAACACCTTCTAGAAAGTGCACCCAAGTTAATTGAATTTCAAATCCACTTTTTCCACTTGCATTTGCATTTTATTTAATCTTCATTTAGCTCCTTACTTGGGCGTCCAAACATGAGGAGATATAACTTTTATTTAATTTGCAAATAAAACATAAGCTTTGGCGTCCCACTTTATCAAGTGCTAAATATATTATAAAATGTATTTATCTCCTCTAGGCTAGGCGTCCAAATGAAATATATTAAAATATGACTTGATTTCCTCTTCAAATAATTCGTCCTCCAAGCCTTAGCCAAAATCTCACCAAAATATTAAAATATAAATAATAATCAAGTATTAAGTGAAATACCATATAAATTAAAATCACTTATCTCTCCACTAAGGCGTTCACCTAGCCTTATAAATATTTCACTTAATTTAAATATTTTACCTCATCAAGAGAAATGCCCAACACAAATTTAGACCTGCCAAAAATAGCCCAAGAATGTTGGATGACCAACTACTCAGACTAACCTGCCTAAAATAGCCACTGCACTGAACTGCTGAGCTGCTGCTAAAAATAGCACTGTCAAGAATAGTACTTACTAAAAATAGCATACTGCTAAAAATAGTAAGTTGTTCCAAACTCATTTTGAGCACAAATCGAGCAGCCGTTGTGACTTACTAAAAATAGTAAGTCCGGAAAAGTTTTCTAATTTAGTTGCATGTCACACCATCATGAAGCTCTCTGAAAACCCAGAATGAATCCAGAATCAAAACTGTAAAACTCCAACATGCAAGCCTCCAAAACTATCGAGGAAACATTCAAAAATGCAAGTCATTATATCATCATGCATGCTCCCACATTCTGAAGCTCTCCAAAAACCTAGAAAGCTCCACCAGACATGCATCAGAAAATCTCGCATACAAGCCTTCAAAACCTCCTCAGAAAGTGGAAACCCTAATTTTAGCTTTCGACTCGCTTACGGGCTTCCGGAAATAGGCTATTAGACTTGGAAAAGTGTGGCTAAAATGGGGACATTACAATCTGCCCTTTCCAAAATTGTTTGTCCTTGAGTAATTGCACCAAACTCCAACTGATCCCAGGGTCCCGTGTCCATCTCTGCAAAGACCCACCATGTTGATGCTACTCCACTCTAAACACATCAATGAAAACATTGTGCCAAAACTGCACTAACCTCCCTTGTAACTCCAAAATGTCACCATCAATGAAACTCAAGCTGAAAACTCTAGAAGGACTAAAATCAATATCATGCAGCATCTCATGCCTAAAAAACTCTAAGGAATCAATATCAACAATGTCAAAGTCATTCACCATTCCAAGAACAAAGAACAACTCAAGAATATTCTCATCAACATAACTCCTCAAAGCATCAAACCGAATCACAACAGCAAATGCGACTCCATAGCTATTTGCAAAGGAAAAAATAGTTCTTTGCAAAGTCATAGCAGCTTCATTCTCAAAACTCTCCAAGGATGTACAATGCCTCCTCTGAATAATTCTGATATATCCAAGAAGTCTTCTGAAATCTTTCACCAATCTCTCTTCAAGATTCTCAAAAAGTTGAACCATACCAAGCATTGGTTCGCTGCCCCAAGCATATGTACAAGAAGTACAAAGATAGCCGCTAAGACGAACTTGAACACTGTCTAAATGCAGGTTCAAATCACTCCAAATCCTTATCTCTCCCACTTGAGGCCAAAAATCATTGCTAACAAGAGATTGGAAGGTCTGAAAATAAATGCACCAGCTACCAAACAAGGCTGAAGTGGTCAACTTGAGATCTGATTTAAGGAAAATCAACAAAGAAGGAGATAAACAACTGCTGCAAAACTGAGAATCAGTGTTCAAAATATCACATCTACTCATATCCAAGGTTGAAAACACCCTCTCAAGAGACTCCAACCCTACATAAAACCACCCTTTGCTCGAAATATCCCTCCAATCCACCATATGATGAGCAAAAGGAACCAACGAATGATTGATAAGGATGGGGACAGCATCAAAGAATCTGAAAACTGAACCCTTACTCCTTCAAGAATTCATCTTTCCACAAGTACTTAGCTCCATTAAGCCAAGTTGAGGATCCCAAGCATGGATACCCATGTGAAAATAATCTCCAATACACCGGAAAGAAAACTTAACACACCTTTGAGTGTTGGTCGAAACCAAGTGCATACTTGTGAAATTGGCGTCCCCTCCAGTGAACCTCTGAAACCAATCCATGAAAGCTTCAACAACATTGGAGTATAAAACATAAGATGGCTTCAATTTCATCTCCCAAGATTGACTGGTATGAGCTAAACCATCACTCAACCAAAGGATTGGATTGACAAGAGTCCAAACACCATATTTCGGTGCATCTTCCCAAGTGAAGACTACATCCACAATCCCTCTTAAGCATTCTTGATCAAACATTCTTCTTGGAAGATTACCAATTGCAAGGAGCGAATCTCCCTCATGTTTGGCTTGCAAATCTTCAATAAGCTGAAAATCACGTTCCATATTGTGTTGGGAAACTTCATCAAGATCCCATTTCGTGCTATTGTCAATTGATGCTTCATCTTCCATCACAAAAAGAGGATTATCATAAGTTTCCTCAACACCCACTTTGAAATGTTCCCCCTTAATTTTTTTCCAAAATTTAACACACAAATCAGCAATCAATCACTGATTAGCGTTAGCTCCAAATGCAAATCAGCATAGAAAGTAACTCTAACCAAGAATGTTCACCAAGATCCCAATGTGGGCGAGGTGATAGCATATGGTCAGAGGATCATTAGGTATAAACTAAATTGAAAGTACAATTCATTTGATGATGTAGACATCCACAAGTAGTGGGAATACTCCACTTATTTAGTGGGTGAGATTATTACATTATTAAGGCGGCAAGCCAACCACTAAATCCTCTCTTCCACTTATTTCGTGGGGGGAAAACAGTCCACACAACCACTTATTTTGTGGGGGGAATTTACAATCAAGGAAGATGTTTATTCTAAAACTCAACCACTCAATTGTGGGAGTGTAATCAAGTATAAATTGCAGCAATAAAATGAAATAGCCATTAGTACTACTAACTAGCTTTACAATGAATAGAAATAGCTGCAAATAAGAAATAAGCTTCTAGAATGTTCTTTATCCACACTGGTTGTAAACCATTCAGGGGTACTTAATGTGAGAAATAGAAAATAATTGCAGCAATAAAGGACTAGAACAGTACTACTGTTTACAGTCTTACAATATAGAAAGAGAGCTACAAATTACATCAATATTACAAAGTTTTCAAAGCACCAAGATACTGAATGATTCCATGATTAATAGTAGCAATTATTGATGAAGAAAGGGCTGGAAATTCAAACTGAAACAAGTCTGATATAAATCTGCAATTCTGGAAATGAATAACCAGCAACTATAAGAATTAATTAAATGCTCATAACTTCACCAAAATACCTCTGAATGGCGTGAAACGAAGTGCAATGAACCTCTGGAGGATAGGCGCCCGTGACAAGATGAAGAAACAGCCTCAAAAGTCATCCATTAATTTATGGCACAATTCCCAATGCTCTACAGATGGTACGACTCTTGAGAAGGGCAATTTAGCAATAAAAAATCAAAGACTTGGAAATATTGTGGAAGGGGTCGCCTTGGGTCTAGAACCACTTTGCAAACATACCCAGAATGATATTTAATTTGCTCAAAAAGCTGTCAACAAAAAGCACTTTCAGCCATGATAAACCAGCAACATAAAAATTGGAAATATCTCACCAAAACTCCACAATAATGCTCAATATGTACTTCTGGATGAAACACACTCTCAGTCCACCACCTAGGGAACCATAGTTTCAGGCCCAAAGAGTGAAGTAGATTTGCTAAGCTAACCCTTAGCCAGATTCTGGATTTCAAACCAGCAGCATAACGTTATATTTTTCCAAAAAATAATAAGCTTTTCAAAATAGCAGCAATATATAAGTTTCAGTTGGCAAATGAAGCAACAAGAACTCTTCAAATTCCAAGAAGTTGAATCACTTCAACTTCCAAAAGGGATGCCACTTTTTTGCATTTTACTTTTTTTTTTAATAAAACATTAATTATCTCCCTTTATGCGTCCATTTACAATTTGCACTAAAACATTTAATATAAATATTAAATGCTCAACCCCTTATGACCCCTTTTTAAAAACAACTTGAAGTTATCACTCCTAGGCGTGGGGTACAACTAACATAAAATTGACTAAGTATAAACTTAGTCCATTGAGATAACCAAAGCTAAATTGAAACTGAAGGATAGCAAGATGACTTGAGCTGAATTGTTGATGATGCTACTGCCAAAATTAAACTTACTAAAAATAGCTAACTGCTATAAATAGTAAGTTCACATCAAAACAACAGAAAGCCAAACTAAACATTGAATTGCAAAGGATTGAACTGTTGCTAAACAAATACTGCCAAAAGATAGACTTGCTAAAAATAGCGAATTGCGATAAATAGTAAGTCTACACAACAACCTCTGAACGCCAATTGAGCAGTATCTGAAAGAGGAAACCCTAATTTTCCACCTCAGCTTAGCCTACGGATTTCCGGAAATAGGCTAAATCCAAATGAAGAGCGTATGGCCAAAATGGGGACATTACAGTCCGCCCTTCCCAAAATTGCTTGTCCTCAAGCAATTCCAATGCCAACCTGAAATCACCATACTGAACCAAACTAAAACTGAATGTGATCCCTGGGTCCCAAATCAACCTAGGTGAAAGATAACACTTACTGATGTAAGCATTGCACTGCTGGATGCCAACAAAAGAAATCACCAGATTAAAATTAAACTGAAACATCATGGGAATAAATTCTAGAAGACCATTATTGGCTTCATCATCTTCAACTGTGGAATAGAAAACCCAAGTGATACCAGGATTCCAAAACTTTCTCAAGTACATTGTTCCTCTAATCCGTTGCGCTACTCTGATTAAAACAACTGAATACTCAAAGTGGATCAACATGTCACAATCCACAAAAGACAATGCACCAAAAATGTTAGTGCCTGGGTCCCATATCAGTCTGTAGGACCTCCAAATCTTGTTGTCATAATTCTGATCAGCAACAAAAATATTTTCAAACATGCTTCAAAGAGAGGATTGTTAAAAACTTAAAATTCATTCCTTTCATCTTGCTGCTCCAAATTTGCACATGCAACTTCTAATTTTCTTGAGACGCTTTCAAGATCAAACTCCTCTTGAAGACTATCAAGTTCTCCAATCACTTGCTTGATTTCTTTAGCTCTTTGTGCATCCTCTTGCTCCTTGAAAAGTTTGAAGTCAACAAACTGGTCTTCAACCTCCGTTATAGCCAACTGAGTTTCTTTCAACTTGTCCTTTGTTGATTCGAGCTCCAGAGTGAGCTCATCAACCATACTCTCCTTTTCTTGGAAAGCACAAGGGTCCTTTTTGCAACTTCAATGGCATGATCCCGACCTTCAATCAAGTGCACGTACTTTGACTTCAATGTCTCCAAAGAGTCTCTGGTAAGTTGCATGTTGGGAAGAGCAACTTCATCCTTAACTCCACTTTGCCTCTCTTCAAGTTGAGCCTTCCAGTAAAACTCTTCAACCAAGCTATGTGTGCGATCAAATTGGGATAGAACTCGCACTTCCCTTTCAAATGACTCCATGAAATGGTCTTCCCTCTCAAAAGATTGCGAAGATGGTGAACTACTAATAGGCTGCAAGAAAAAATCAGAACTTGGTTTCTTGCCTTTGCCGCCCTCATTGCTGCTCCAACAATCTTGTCTTTCACCATCAACTAGCAAAGAATGCTTAATGTCATGGAGAGGAACATACTCCACAGTTTCTTCAACTCTAAGTTTGCAATCAGCTTCTTGAATTGGAAAATCAGACTTGTGTTCAAAAACCTCTTTAAATCTTTCTTCTTCAAGAGCCATATGGTTTTCAATGGGATCAAAAGGAAACTTATCCCACACAAGTTCTTTGTCATATCTTGAAGCCAACACACCCGGATCCCAAATGCTAATGGGTTGATTGAGATGGTCAACAGGAAAGTGCTTATCATGCTCCTCTTGAATTGTTGACTCTTTGAATGAGTCACTCCCCTTTTCACTTAAATTGATATCTTCATTAGTAGCTTCCTCTAAGAGCTTAGTTTGATGATCAAACCCAATACCACCCATGTCACGATCATTGTACTGGGAATAAGAGTCATCAAAGCTGGCTGCTTTGATTTCTTTGTCATTTTTATCTTCAACAAACCCATCATGAATAGGTATGTTACTGATATCTTCATTAGCAGCCCAGTGAATACCAAAGAGGTCTTCTTCGCTATTTGTCATAAATTTGTCTTGTGAAAACTCTTGAGAGGTTTGAACCATAGAAGCATAAATCTGCAAAAAAACCCAATTAATCGCGATTTTTAATAAATCTGCAGGCTCGACGATTTTTTCCCCGATTTTTTGAAAAAATCGTTGACTTTTTGGTTGACTTTTTGGTCAATGTTTTTTTTCGTTTCAAACTGCAAATTCGCCAAAAAAACGTGTTTAAAATCTGGAAAAAAACGAAATCGAGCTGATTTTCGCACAAGAAAAACCATGAGACCATGGCTTGTTGCTTATTATTATGCTTTGATAGATTTTTTCCAAGCATCCATAGCTTGTTTGAAAGCACCTGTTTTAGGCTTTTCGCCATAGCAGCAAGGCAATGAACTGTTTGATAAAATGATTTGGAGACATGTATGAAAAATGTTAGATAGACAAGGCAGTGAACGCTTGAAAAAATGTCTCAAAGAAATGTAGTCTCATGGCGATGGAATGCCATGATGAATGCTGCAAATTGCTATGGATTGTCATGGCATTCCATCACTATGAGATCCGCATTTCTTTGAGGCATTTTTTCAAAGTTCAAACAATTCACTGCCTTGTCTATGTTATTGCTTACTATTATGCTTTGATAGATTTTTTCCAAGCATCCATAGCTTGTTTGAAAGCCCCTGTTTTAGGCTTTTAGCCATAGCAGCAAGGCAATGAACTGTTTGATAAAATGCTTTGGTAGACATATATGAAAAATGTGGTAGCATAGACAAGGCAGTGAACTGCTTGAAAAAAATGTCTCAAAGAAATGTAGTCTCAACGGCCTGCGCCATCTTGCACGTGGAACATGAAGACATCGCAGTGCGTCTCTTTGTGGAGACTCTTATTGAAAATGCTGCTGATTGGTTCAGTCACTTAGAGCCGGGTATTATCACAAGTTGGGCGACTATGATCGAGAAATTCTTGGCGAGATTCAAGCCCACTGAAGACAGTCATCTGTTGTTTTCCCAACCTGCAAATTCAAAAATGGAGAGCAACGAGCCCATGAGGGAGTTTGTAGCAAGATTTAATCGTCTTGTTACGCGGATTTCTTCTACACTTAATCCATCTCCGGAGATTCTGATGAGTTGCTTCATAAATGCTCTTCCAGGAGAGATAGCTTTCTTCTTGAAGATAGCAAAAGAAACAGAATTGACGGATGCACAAAGACACGCCATTGAGCTGGAAGATAATATGATCATTTCTGGCATAATGAAGAAGGATTCAATCAGGCCTCTAGTTCAAAGTTATGCAGATCCACTACTACAGAAGGTAGCCAATGAGGAGCTTGCACTACCACCACCGCAATATCAACTTCAACAACAGTATCAACCTCAGCAACTGTATCAACCGAGGAGAAATGATTTTCAGCCTTACAATAGTTACAAGCCGCAGTTGCCAGCACCTCCAACAAGACAAAAAGTTGAAGCTGCACCACAAGCAGTATTTTGCTCCTTTCATGATACTGACGAACATACCGGTTCTACATGTCCTGAGAACTTAAGAATGAATCAGATTATGGGATATGCTGATGCTGCACCCAGTTCCAGTTTCATCCCAACATCAAGTTCGAATGTTGTCTCACCACAGACGGACAACTTCGATGGCGACTCCGCAGCGGGATGTTTTGAACCCGTTATTGAAGAAAAAGAATACCTCCGCCACTACTCTCTTGCAGCAAATCATGGAAGACACTCTTTGCCTGTGTTCACAAAGTCTCCACATGTACAAACGCAAAAAGAAGAAGAGAGGAGGAGAGCTAGAGAACAAGAGAATGCTAAAGTGGTTGCTCGAGACCCATCTCCAACCAAGTTTGACATTGTAGATGCCTTGATGAAGAACACGGTGCAGATTTCACAGTTGGAATATCTTCGTGATCATCCTGAGCAACTGGACAGAATAATACAACATGCAAAGAAAGAAGCTTCAATTCAGCCTACATTGCTCGAGCCATCTGTTCCAGTGAAAGAAAAGCCTAAACCTTTCTATATATCTTTGTATATAGGAGGATTTAAATTGAGCAATTGTATCATTGATTCAGGAGCCTCAGATAACGTAATGCCTCTACAAGTAATGAAGGCATTGGGACTCTCATGCACAGAAACTCAGAGCGAGTGCTATTCGCTTCAGTCTGAGCCGGTACCGTTGGTCGGACAATTGAAGGACACTCAAGTAAGGTTGGCAGCTTGTCCAGAGAAAAGAATTGTGATGAATATCCTAGTGGCTGACATTCCACCCAGCTACGGGATGTTGTTGAGCCGGAGCTTCTGTAGAGATCTTGGTGGTGCAATGCAGTTAGATTGGTCGTCTGCAACCATTCCTATGGAGGAAGGCAGAATCAAGATAGAACCTGAACCCAAATCCCAGTTCATGGTGGTGAAAATCCCAAACCCCCCACCCCAAACCCTTCATCAAGCAGCAGGTCTCGGTAATTATGTGATGCTATCAGAGGTAGAAAGTGAAGACCAGAATATTGCTTGTCCAGAAAAGAGACCAACAGAGGATGCAAATTTATGGACAATACAGTTTGATGGAGGTGGTTCTAATACAAAATCAGGAGCAGGGGAAGTGATCATCTCCCCTAAAGAACAATTGTACCCATTGTCATATGGCCTGCAATTGGAGTTTACTGAAGCTGAAAAAGAGGCGCTTTTATTAGGCCTCAAAAATGCCAAAGATATGGGAATTGAACTCCTATGTGTTAAAGGTGATGTGGAACTGATCGATGATCCAATCAAAGGATATTTCCAAGTCAGAAAGGATCATCTACGACATTATAGAAATCGGGTGTGGAATGCGATCGATTGTTTTGAAGAGTTCGACAACAGAGACATCCCAAAGATCAAAGGTAGAAACATCCCAAAGATTGACAACAGAGAGATCCCAAAGATGAACGACAACAAAGTTGGTGACTCAGTGGTACCTGCCTCCTTCCTTGCGGCATATTCCGACTTTTGTCAAGGTGCGTCTGCTTGGATATATGAAGATATGAGAATCTTCATCCCTGAAGATTTGTCTCCTGCGATACCCAAGAGAAGAGAAGTAAAGCCTTTCCGGCAGAAACGACATCCTTCAGAGGTGGAGTAAATTTTCTGTGAATATTTTCCTTTATGTTTTCGTGATGTGTTTCCCCTTTTCGTGATGTTTTCGTTATGTTGTATTTCCCCTTTCCGTAACAGTCTTGTTGTGTTTTAGGTGATTAGGAGTCTTGTTTTAGGTGATTAGTAGGGAAGTCCAACTATTAGGTGATTTCTAGGAAGTCCGGTTATAGGTGATTAAGGAAAGTCTTGCAAAATAGGTCATTAGGAAATGATGCTAACTCCAATACCCAATGGACAAGGCACTGGTCTAAGCTTAAACTTCAGAGATTCTATGGTTCTCCTATGCCGAAAGTATCCGCCATGGTCCCCAAACAGAGCCAATATTGTACCCCAAAATTAAAATTTTTGTTACACTTAGACATCTTGAAGAAATGAGTAAAAGTCTTGTCAAATCAGTCAAAAAGGTCAAAATTTGGGTGTGCACGTCTTGCATGAGGGGTTAAAACACAAAATTTTCAATTTCTGACGATCCGGGTCTGCTAAGAACAGCTTAACCTACAAAACCCAGATCTCAGTTTTTCATCCCTAAAATTTAGGAAAACTGCTATTTTTAGAAATTTTCTCGAAATAGTAACGTTTTCTGGGTTTTTCTGGGTTTCTTTTGAAATGTATACTGGCAAAACTTTCTAAAAATAGAAAGTTTCTAAAAATAGAAAGTTGGTCCGACAGGGTCCAAACTGATTTTGATTGGTTCAAAATACGTCCATATCAGGCTGGTTCAGTCGGAATCTCAAAATAGTCAGTTTTACTCTAGTGGGTCTAATCTGCTTTTTCAGAAGCATATCTGGAACTCTAAGGTCGCTGGCTGTTAGGCATCAAGTTCAACGTTCAAAGCATTCAGCAGAAGGCGAGTTGGTGAACATACACGAAGAACGAGAAAGAAAATTGGAAATTCATGAAAATTTTCTCACACTGCTGAGTTTGGGCGCCCCTGTTGAAGAAAGGCGCCCATCTTCTTAGGGCACTTAAAGATGAAATTAGGGTTTGAGCTCTCAGTCAAAGTTACTCAGTTTCACTCCAGCTCAGCAGCGAATCCGACAGTACAGTCAATGGATCATCAAGTCGTCCAGGATTTGAGGACAAACAGGGTAGTTTCAAGTAGAATGCGGAATGAAAATTATGAAAATGTCTGAAAAGTTTCTAAGTCTGGGAATTTTTGGGCGCCCCAGATGCCCAGGGGCGCCCAGCTTTTTGAAAGGGAAAATCCACCAGTTAAGGTATGCTAAAGTGCTCAATCTCTTCAGATTTCAATCAGCTTCGCAACGAATATCTTTGTCAGGGCATCGGACAGGCCAATCTCCAGAAAATCCAAGTCAAAGTTGATTGTATAAGATAAAGATTAAAGTTTGAAGTTGAAAATCAAATGAAAATTTTCTAACTCTGGTGAAGTTGGGCGCCCCAACTTCCCAGGGGCGCCCAAGCTTTTGGTGCCTTAGATTCAACTTTTTGGCGAAGTAACTCCTAGAGAACCCCCTCCAAAATCTTCTCAGCTTCGCGACAAGCCCAGCCATCAATCAATCTGAGCTCTGGAACACCAGGGCAGGTGAGGTCATCTATAGAAGAGACAGGATGAAGAAAGTGAAAAAATTCTAACTCTTGAGAAAATGGGCGCCCCTGGAGAGAAAGGGCGCCCAAGGTTTTGAGCAATGAGATGATGGAATTCGTGAATGAAGCATCTAAGATCACTTCGTCAGTTTTAGACAAGCTATCCAATGAACCTGTCAGCAAGTCAATTGGATTCACGTAGCTCCTGGAATCAAGATTTCACTAGAAGATCAAAGGAAATGAAGAAATTGAAAATCATGAAAAATGGCTAACACTGTGAAAGTTCGGAGCCCCTGGAGGAAATGGGCTCCCATGAATTCGAAGGTCAAAACGAAGTTTTTCACCAGAGGTGCCTCCAGAACAATCTTCTCAGAATTAGTCAGGCTACGCGATGAATCATCCAGCTCGTTCATCGGATCAATCTGGAAGCCAGAGATCAAGGTCAAACCAGGGGTCAAAATTGAAGAAAAGTTGAAAACTTAAGGAAAATGGTTAAGTCTGGTAAACTTGGGCGCCCCTAGTGAAGAAGGGCGCCCAAACTTTTGGAGGTTAAGATGAAGTCTTTAGACAAAGTTGTCTCCAGATGATCTCCTCAGAAACAATCAAGCTCCGTAACGGATCATTCTGCCGGATCACAGCATTCACCGAGTTCCTGAAAATCAAGATTGAACAGAGGATGAAACTCAAGCAAAAAATTGAAAATAGTAAAGAAAATGGCTAAGTATGGAGAAGAAAAGCGCCCCAAGAGGAGATCAACACCCAAGAAGTCTTGCCTTAGCCAAATTTTCGAAATGTCAAAATTTCAAGTTGAAGGCAAATGTCCAAATTCAATGCACAAGAGGAGTTTAGGGTTTTGAAGATTAAAGCAAAAGAGAGCAAAGCAAAGACAAAACCCTAAGTCTATTTAACATCTTTCTTTTATGTTATTTTCATTATTTTTGCAGGTAGCCTTCAAGGGAGAAAGTTGGAGTAGCAAGTTTGAAGAAATTTTTCAAGATTCAAGAACATAGCTTGCTGGTTTTTCATCATATTTTTCAGACCAGCAACATAAACCCTTGCTTTTTCAAGCTTTTTCATCCAGAAGATCAAACTTTTGAAGGAGAAGATCAAAGATTTCAATTTTCAGCCTTCTGGGTCTGCTCAACTCGTTCTTCTGAAGAATTTTTCAAGAAACTTTCATCAAGTTGCAGCAGCTGCTTTTTAGTTGCATGTCAGTGAAATCTTTAGGGTTTCCAATTTCTAATCATCTGGGTCCTCTCTAAACAGTCTTCTGAAGAAAACCCATATCACAGCTTTTTCAAGAAAATTTCAAATTCTAGGGTTGGCTGCTTTTTTGATCAGCCATCAGTGTTTTGCAATTCTAATCAACTGGGTCCATTTCTAAAAGTATTCTGAACAAAACCCAGATGCCAGCTTTTTTTGAGGAAAATTGAAGAAATTAGGGTTTGCTGCTTTTTAAGTCAAAATTCAAGATTTTCAAAAACGGACGATCTAGGTTGTCTTGCAACGAGATTCTGAGCAAAACCCATATCTTAGAAAAATTTCCAAAAAAAAGTGTTCGTTTGAGGCCAAAAACCAGCATTCTAAAAATAGAAAGTTGCTCAAGACTTGTCTAAACATAGGCGAGTTTACAGTCATTCTTCAAGGTTTTCAATATGGAATACACTCCCCTCGAGTTTAAGAGCAAATCAGCACTATGTCAGAACTTCATCATCTCAGCTGAAGAACAAAAGAAGGTGTGATATGAGAAAGAGGAAAGGTATCGGAAAAGAGTGTTGCAATAATCTTCTAATGGAAATCAAGAGAGGTGTCAGAAGCATAAAGTTGCAGAGCCGCCAAGTTATCAATTAGTGAGTCATCTTTTTGGGCAGCGATGTTTTGCGAGAATAGAACTCATAAAACAGCCAAAGAAGTGAAAGATCCTCTAGGTTTGATGACAAAAGGCGAAGAGATCTTGGAGAATCGGAATATTGCCTTAAGATAGTATAGATGCACCGAACCGGGACACAGTTTCTAATTTTCTAGCGGATGTGATCGAGCTTTAAAACAGCTTTCTTCTAGAAGCTTTCTTTCCGCTTTCTTTCTATTCTTGGAATGATCCTTATCCATTCTTTTGGAGAAGAGAAAGAAGCATAAGATGTAATAGCTATGCTTTCCCCGCTTTTCTTTTCCTCGCTTCTAGGGTTTTAGATGTTATCTCTTCTAGATTTAGTAATAAAGCTTGCTTTGTCGAAAGCAAGCCCTAGATTGTGAAAAGCAAGGAGATTTTTAGGTTCCCTACTCCTCTACTCTATAAATAAGAGCCTTTGCTCATTTAGTTTCTTTAACGGTTATTGTGATAACAAACTGCTGAGTCTCTTTTAGCCAGTAAGTTGTTATTCAGTGTCAGTTCACTTTGTGTTGGAACGGTTATTGTGTTAGCAAATTGCGAGCCTGTATTGCAGCAAGTTGTTATTCAGTTTCAGTTCAATTGTGTTGTGATAAGCAAATTGTTGAGCCTCTTTAGCCAACAAGGAGTTAGTGTGATTGCTGTTTCTATTGTGTAAGAATAAGATTGCAAGCCTCTTTAGCTGCAATTTCTTATTCCAGGCATGTTAGAAGTGAGTTTTGTTCCAGAAGTTCGAGTAATAAAATCATGAGCCTCCTTTGCCTTGATATAAAATCT
>VDFB02290309.1:0-18286 GCA_007258455.2 Sequoia sempervirens | reverse complement strand
AAAACTAGTTTTTGAAGCAGATGGAAAAAGAAGTGCAATCTAATTCCAAAATTTTTGGAAAAAATATATATAGAATCTCTAGAAAAAATTCTAAAAATCACTAGTTTACATCATCTTCAAATTCCTCACGGTTTAGCTACTATAGATGCCTGAAAGTGAAGATTTAGTTAGAAAAAAATAGTTTAGTGTGCAAACCACATCAACTCAAAGAAGGAATGTGGCAATGATTTCTTCTTCCTTCACTTTCAAACTTTAAAATTGACCTCAATGAGTTTGAATCTTCACTTGTTTGACCTTGTCATCACCTTCATAGATATTTGTAACTTACTTCATACTTCCTTTGTTGTCTTGCAATGCATGATCTTCACAAACTCAGAGTTAGATACACCACATAGAATATAATTTCTTACTTTGGTATTATTTTCATAGGCCTTCTTTCTAGTCTAATCTCTTGGAGGACTTTTAGGGATCTCATATCCATCCACAATAGATTTCCAAGCCTCAAATCCTAGGACCATCAAATATGCTTCCATTATTACTTTCCAAAAGATATAATTGGTTCCATTAAAGAGTGGTGTCTTGTTTGCAGATAATCCTTCTTGATTCAATATGTGTGCCATCCTAAATCTACCTCAAGCTATTAACCTTTAACAAAAGAACTTATCTTTGATAATAATTAAAGGGAAAACAATCTTCTAAGAGGGGGTCACAATCAGTATACAAAATCTATTTAAAAATCTTTAGTTCAACATGAATCGTCATTAATAACTTCTTCAAAAATGGACCTTAAATCATCCAATCAGAAAACATTAATCAAACAACACATCTATGCACACATTCACACAATGAACACCAAATATACATGGAAACCCAAAATGGAAAAATCCACGATGAGAAGAGATTCTTGGAGCTGATGTCCAAATATAGACTCACATAAATAATTAATAACTTACAATCATAAAGTAGGTACCAACATACTAGAGACACCAATCCTCAATTATATTGTATGAACTAGCCTAATGGAGACACCATTCCTCAAAAAAAATATTTGAGCACCACCTCAATAAGTAACACACTAGTCCTACCGATAAAAGAGATATGATATGTGAATCTTCAATACATATTACACAACTTGCACTTGATCTAATCTTCCTTCACACACTCTCCCATATAGAATATGACCTCATAATGGCACACAATGATAGGGATGCAACTCACATTACTTCACTCAAAATATTCAAAACTACTTGACTTCTAAACTATGATGATTACTAATTATATATCCTAGAACATTAAAACCAATTCATGTTGTTCAAGAATCCCTTAACATTATCTATAATAAGCCAGGTCGACTAAAGTGGACATAAGTTCAAATTGATATAAAACATGTAACAGGTCAGTCCTAAATAAAATTTGTTCCCTCCAAAAATACATGGTGTTGTGCACTTCCTTCAGTGATCTTAACCTATACCTATTTAATATTCACATGCCTCCTTTAGCTAGAACACACTCCCTTGTCTAGAACAAACACTCAAACTCTATTCATAGAGAGCTAGTCAACATAGACAACACTTTGTTATATCCAACTTGCTATTTGCAAAGAATCGACCTTTCAAACTATGGAATATGATACAACATGAGTATCTTTACTTTAGGTTCAAGATGTAGAGCATAACATTCAATTTTGATAGAATGTGGAGAAAAAAACTATTACAGTATATTATAATGCATGAGTAACAAGCAACAAAATACTTTCACAAATAGTTCCAAACTACTTCCACCAATTGGAATAGATAAAGTATGATATTTCAAGAATACTACATGTAGTCTTCTTCATTGTTCTCAAATTATCTGACATGAAATCATCATGACATAAATGATTACACTTAATTCTCACTATTCTTTTGACATGAATCCTTCACACCTTTGAAATTAGTGAGCACCTTTGAAATCAATGACACCATATGTTCAAAATAATAGCCTACAACTAGTAAACTTGGATTTTATACTTAGTGTAGGCCTGCCAACTAGATGCTAATATCTCAAGATTAGTGCAAGGAACTTATCTTTCAATATTTAGTAGGTAGGGATCCAGTTGCACAAGTGATCACCTTTCCCCTTTCTTTGGAGGTTCTAAAAACTTTCCCAAAGAGCTTATATCTCTACTCAAGGAGATAAATGTTGAGTACCTTCCGATGTGACACTATACCTTTCACCACATTAAGAAATTGTTGTAAAGGTATTATTCTAAGCTACACAAGACTAACTAGGGAGTCCTCAAATACCAAAAGGGCATGTGAAGAAAAATATGTAAATTAAAAGGAAACAATGAAAAATAGTCAAGAGGAGAGGGTAAACAAATCTATATTCACTTACCCAAGGTATAAATTTGTTAGCCCGGGCTTAGCCAAGATTGAAAATATTCCACCTCCAAGAGGGGTGTCTTTTGATTCACCCCTTACTATTTATAATATTTTAAAACACAAGAGTCGAGGTCATCGCCTAAGGTGATCAAATCTATAGGGAGGCCCCTATAAGGAATGATCCAAGTATTTTTAGTAGGAGATGAATATTTTTTCTATACCCAAGACCACCTACAAAACTAATGAAAACCTTCCACAAGAGAGTATACAAGAAATGAGATTTCTTGATATTAAGATCTATCAAATATGATGATGGGATATGCTACAAAAGTTTACAAAGAGATTAATTATATAGACAAGGTGTGAAGAATAACCTAATGTAAAACATTAAATGGAATAGGAGACTAGAATTAAAGAAAAGTTAAAATATAAGATAGGATAATATCTTATCTACAAAACTAAGACTTCCAGAAATATGCCTAGGACCTAAATGGACTTAACATGCAAATAGGACCAACTAATTAAATAGGTAGGTAAATTACATATTTACACCATCAACCCCCCTTAAGTACAACATAGGGAGAAGTCATTATTATGGAAATGATTCAAAGATGCTAGGGTAGGTCCTAGCTATGAGGCCATTTTAGGTACCCATGTAAAAATTGTAAGATAGATTTTTTGTCACCACTAAGGGTTTTATGACCTAGGGCAACAAGCTTTATATGCTCCACATTCAAGGACAAACCCTAGAGATCTCAACCTCAAGTATGAAAAGGAGAAAAATATCTACTAAGGGACTATCCTAGGGTATGATTTTAGATTACAAGAGGCTGAATGAGGGGTTCACCACCAAGTCTAAACTTGGAAAAGACAATGAAATGAAAGATGAAATGGAAAACCCTAGTATGATGCAAGCTTGTTTTAAATGACCTGGAAATGCAAGCAGAACAAAATAGAAAGTTATAGAACAAATGTGTGCACCTAGAAATCTAGAGATGACTGGAAGGAGTCCTAAAATGTAGAAATTTTGACATTTTGACCTACTGGGACTCATTCGCTATTTTGGGTGAATCAGTCACAGTTCTGGATTTTTGCACAGGAGTAGGTTTCAGACAAAAGGGTATATGAATCTATAAGAATTTTTGGAAAAAACCTACAGTGGGACTCATTCGCCACTTGTGGTGAATGATTCCAGTTTGGATTTTTTGGAACTTCAAGGTTTAAATCTATTTTTCTCAGTTTTCTCAAACTACTCTAGTTTTTTGGATCCGAAACTCTGATTTTGGGGCTATAGGTGACCTTTTAGTGAAGATTACAACCTTGCAAATGAGGAGAGAATTACAACAACTTTCTCCAAGTGTGTAGCCTAGTTTTCAATGATCTTTCAAGCTCCAAGACACCTAGATCTGTAATCACACATGTAAATAGGAAAACTTGTTGATTGTTAGGGGATAGGGGTTTGCCTTAGTCAAACCATTTTAGGTAATTAAAACCAAATGATGAAATAATGAACATGAAAAGTGAAATACTTAGCACATGGCCATGAACAATGGTACCCTGAATGATGTCTTGTAAATTTGCAATCTAGCATGAAGTGGCCATGAAGGATGTAGATCTTGATCTTGAAGTGGATGAAGAACAATGCTTGACCTTGGATCTTGGATGCAATATCACAACACTAGCTCAACAACATGCTTGATTATTGATATCCTTGACATGATAATGGATCTTGAATTACTGCAACAATTGATGAAGAATCCTACCCTTGAATGCCTTAGAAAATGATCTTGAATTCTCTCTTGATGATGTTGTATTTAAAGTCTTGGAATTCTTAACTCTTACTTGCTTGACTTGATATCATGAATGTGCTTATGAAATAATGATTTGGGAGCTTGTTTATATAGGAAATCCACTCAAATGACCATTTATTAGATCCCCAAGGTCGACATAGAAGAAATTTGAACTTAAAACCAAAATTTCCCACTTAAAACCTTAAAAATAGGTCAAATGGGACTCATTCACCAACCTGGGAATATTAGTCCCACCTGGATGGGACTCAGTTGCCCAAAGTGGTGAATGGGTCCCACAAGACCTATTTTTCTTGCTAAAATGTTGGGGATGGTGTAAATTAAGCTTATTTGTTGACATTGTCAGGTTTTTTAGTGAAATATTCCTTGGGATGCATAATATGGTGTCATAGGGGCCTATAAATGATGATATAAAGGTCATAAATGCAATAGGGCCCAAAATACAATGTGAAAGTGTAAATAAATATACTTTACTACATTAAATTAAGGCCGAATTGGGTCTATTTATCTTAGAAGGGCCCTAAATCTCATGTGATTGTGTAAAACACAATACAACACTAGATTAAGTCTGCCTTAGTTTACAAGCCTCCTAGAATTAAAGTGAAGGTGTGAATAAATACACTTTACAACACTAAATTAAGGAAAGGTTAAGTTAATTTACCTTTAAAAGGGCCCAAGACCTAACATGGATGTGTAAAACACATCACAACACTATATCAATGTGATTTCAAGTTCAATTTATCATTAATTAATCCAAAGTTAAGCAAGGAAAAGTGAGACTCTTTTCTGTCATTACATCTAGCCCCCACTTTAGTGAGAGGATGAACTTTCTTCAAACTCACACCAAAGTATACATTCAAGAGGGGTCTAACCATACCAATGCAGGTGGTCTAGGATAACAAAGATCAAGGAAGCAGTCAATCCCCCAAGATCCAAGATCCTAAGTCAAATCGACATAAGCACAAAAGGACACACACAAGTTATATGATATGCAACATCAAGATATAGAAACATGCAATGTCAATAACTAAAGGAAGAAAGAAAAATAAAAACAAGTGGAAATAAAAATAGGTGGATCAAGAGCCTCGACCATTTGTGAATACTGTAATGGATCGAAGGATCTAAGCTATTTTCTAAAAATCCCAATGCTCACTCTAAGGAAATGGAACTTCAGGCTATCTACTGGGTGAGTAATCCAAGAAGGTGAGACACATACGGCCAATATGTGCTCACACACATGCGAGTGGCTAAGGGAAAGTGATGCCTTGAATTGGCTTCCAGCAAAACCCTTGCAGGGGTGTACCTCTAATAGCACATTAGGGCACCATGCAATAATGATCTTGACTTCATGAGACAAAGAAAAAATTAGTATGCTTGGAGCTCATGAACAAACATATGAATGACTCCATAGGCATGCAAAATTAATTGCTATGCAGAATTGAATTTAAAGGGATTTTTTTCTTAATTTGTTGCAAGGTCTCTTCATAGGGAACATCCATGCCCCAATGTCTCCAAAGGGAAAGTCAGGAGAAATATCATGCTCTTGGAAATCAAACCCAATGACACCACCAAGAGAAAGGACACATTGCCGAGAGAAATAAAATCACCCAATGAAACATGAGTGTCGTCTTATTACTTTGATTTAAAGCGTGTATAACACCATTCTTTGTGAGAATTTCTTTAAAGTAGAAGAGATACATGAGGCTTATTCAAAGGAAATCCTATGCTAAAGTCATATGTGTTTTAAGATCAAGAGCTACATCATGGATGAATTATGTAGTCCAGGTAAAGCATGTCATGCACATCCCAAGCTTGCTCTTATACATTCATGAAAGGTGATCAACCAACCAAAAGAAGCAACAACAAGTGACATACGAGGAAAAGGCTAACTAATCCCTTGCCCCTACTTAGTGCTTGGGACAAAGGTGGTGATGAGAAATATGCTAGAGTGAAAATTAGTATCAATTAGAGGAAAAAGGTGCTTCAACACAAGGAAGAGCACCACACTATGTAAGATGTTGAATTCTATCAATTAAATCCTTGCATTCATTAGTAGCATGACCATGAACTCTACATGATATGTGCAAAATGAACTCTTGTAGTAAAATTTATTTCATGTTCTTGGAGAGGGAGTTATCACATGATCTTGGAGGAGTCTTGACAAGATACCCTCATGATCCAAAGTAGAAGATGTTTCTTTATTTTGCGACAAAGAAATCTCTTTCTTAGTACAGGATGTCATACCTATACAAGACTCTTTAGATTGTAAGATTTTATTCTCTCCTTGAAAGGAGGATGTAAAATCTAACGAATTCAAATCATTGGTGTTTTGCATGATGACAATGACGTAGAAGTGAGAGGATTTGCTCATTTCTTGCATTTCTTTCAAAGAATCTTCTGTAAGAGTGTTGATATTAAGTGAAGGCTTGTTTCTTTCTTTCAAGGGACAATAACCAAGATCATTAGTCTTTTCTTGCATGTGAGGTTATATAGGGACACATATACCTTGTTCTCTAGCACCACATGCTTACTATATCGAGTTGTTTCATCATTTCATAACCTTTTCATAAATATTCTTCATCTCTTTGGATTGATGTGGTTGCTCATAATTAAGTTCATCAAAGTTTTTTGTGTAATTTGTTTTCTATTGTTCTAAAGTTGTTGAGGTGGATGCTTTCAAAGGGTCTTCCAAATTTTGTGTTGACATTACCGCTTTCTCTTTTCCTTTTTTAGAGTCTTTGTCTATGATCTTGTATTCTCCCATGAATGTTGTGAAATCTAAGGAATCCCAATCATCTTCTAATAGCTTCATGACTTCCTCAATATGTTTTTTCTTTGTCTTTTATTTACTTACAAGTTTTGCTTGTGTAGTTGGTGTTAATGTTTTCAAGGGGTTCTCTTTGTTTTTCTCAAGTTGTAAGACACTATAAGGCTCATGATTAGTGTCAAGTGTGTACACTGTGTTTTTTAAGACATACTTCATTTTACGATGAAGAGTAGAAGGAACTACATGCATCTCATGAATCTAAGGTCTTCCTAAAAGAAGATTGTATGAAATATCATCAGGAATAACATGGATCAATGTTTCTAATGTGGATTTTCTAGCTGTAATAGGAAAAGTAATCACACTGAGTGGTTTCTTTCCTACATTGTCAAATCCACTAATAGATAAAGAGGCAGGTTGGATTTTTGATTTATCTATGCCAAGCCTATCTAAAAGGGATACACTACACACATTAAGGGTGGAGCCATTTTCAATGAGGGTTCTCTTTATCCTTTTCCTATTATATTTAGCTATTATCATGAAAGCCTCATTTTTTTTTAATTCACTTTGGTAGAAAACAGTATTTATTCCCTTGAATCGATTATTTGCTATCTCATTTTAGGTTTTGTACTAGAGAGGGAACCACAACTTTTTGCAAGGATGTTTGAAGCATAGTGTGATAATTAGGTGAATACTAAATTAGGTCCCATAGGGATATCTTTGTAGGAGTATTCTTAAGTTGTTCAACAAGATCATACTCCTTCCCATTATGTGAAGGAAAACAAGGAGGACTAGGTAAGATGGGATTAGGAAAAGGTAAGGTTGTTGGGGTTGGTTGACTTGGTTGTGGATTGTTTCTAGTGTTATATGTATGAGCAAAGGATATAGTGACTCGGCTACTACAACACATTATTCTTGGGTGGGTAAAGGATACGTTCAAGTTTTTTTTGAGTTTGAGTTTGTTTTGAGGGGGGTAAAAGATTAGAGGATTCTTCGAATGTCCCACAAGATATGTAAGAGGTCCATTAATCGAGGGGGGTCTAATAGACACTTGTGCATTCCTAACCTCAATAGTCTTGGTTTGATGTATTTCTAATAAAGGGCAATCTAGTGTCCTCTTTTCACCATCATCTAAGGAAGGAAAGATGTTTTAATTTTCTTCCACCATGATATCCTCCCTAGGAGGGGAGTTTTTAGGAGAACTACAAACTAAATGTTCCTGACATTCAAGGACTAGTTCTTCCAAAATAACTTCATTGCAAGTGGGGGAATGATCGATGGTTGGATTTTCTTGCTTGTCAATGATGGTGTTTCCTTGTTCAATGATGTTTTCTCTAGGGGAAGAGAGGAAATCAAGATTTCCATGACTTTCATCGATTGTATTTTCTAACATCAAAGTATCTTTTTCACAACTATGAGAGATACTAGGAGAAGAACAAATGTGATTGTCGTGATCATTTATGATTTCATTCCTTTGTTCCCTAATTTTTTCCAAAATAGGAGAGGAAACATAAAGAGGGTTGTCATAGATCTTAAATTTTTTATCATCTAACACTAACATATCTCCTCACTGACACTTTTATCCTCTAAAAAATTATCACAAGAGGGGAAGATGTTGAGAGATGAAGATAGGGTAGTTGAAGTTTCAATGGTTTCTTGTGTTGTGTTATGTTATCATCATGATTTCCTATGCTTGTTTCTTGTTGTTCATCAATGCATTGCTTAATAAGAGAGGTATAAGGAGAGATACAAGTAGGATTCTCAAAAATCTCATTGATTGGTTCTTCTAAAACCAAAATATCTTCTTTGCCAATAGGAGAGATATTAGGAGAAGAATGAATATGATCGTTAGGAATGTCCAAGGTTGTATTCTCTTTCACTAAAACACTCTCATAGGGAGGGGATATGAAATTTTTCTTAGCATGCCTAGAAAGGTAAGGTACTAACATTGTTTGAACAAAAAATAAAAGCACTTCTAACCATCTTATGCAATTCTTTAAGAATGTAAACAATGCATATCCAAAGATGAAAAGTACTTTTATCCAATGTATGCAAAACTTGAATGCAAACAATGTATATCCAAAAATGAAAAGAACTTTTATCAAACGTATGCAAATTTTTATGAATGTAAGCATTGCATATGAAAAAAGTGAAAAGTAATTTTACCCATATGATGCAAAGCTTAAAAAATGTGAACATTTTTAGATCTGATGATGCTTGTAATTGAAATGATTTCAAAAATTGAGTACCCTAAATTGATTTTTTTGACCTAGATGCATAAAACAAATGTCCTTGAAATTTTCTAGACTTATAGTATATGTTATCAAGAGGCTTAGGAAGCACAAAAATGAGGTTTTTTATGTGATAAAATGTAGTTTAAAATCTGGTCTAGGAATGATTCGCCCAAGGTGGCGAATGAGTCCTAGTTAGGGTTTTTTTCAAAATTTTCAAAAAATTTCAATTGATTTTGATGCTTTTTATGTTGCATGGCCTAAAGATTAAATGAAAATGTAGATTTTTAATATGAATTTTAATGAAAAATGAAACCTATATGCACTTTCACTAATGCAAAATTTGGAAACCCTAGATGTCAAATAACTAATGCAAAGTAAATGCAAGCTAGATCTAGGATGATGATGGACTCCAAATTAGTAAAGAATGTATTCTAAATGTCGGTTCAAAAAAATGTTGCATGTTTGATTCATGTTGGGTTCGCCAAAATGTAAGATATAATTTTTGTCACCACTAAGGGTTTTAGGACCTAGGGCAACAAGCTTTCTATGCTCCAGATTCAAGGAAAAACACTAGAGATCTCAACCTCAAGTATTCAAAGGAGAAAGAGAGATACTAAGGGACTATCCTAGGGTATGATTTATGATTACAAGAGGTTGAATGATGGGTTGACCACCAAGTTCAAAATTGGAAAATACAATGAAATGGAAGATGAAATGTAAAACCCTAATATGATGGAAGCTTGATTTAAATGACCTAGAAATGCAAGAAGAACAAAACAGAAAGCTACAAAACAGAATGTGTGCACCTAGAAATCTAGAGATAGTTGGAAGGAGTCCTAAAATGCTAGAAATTCTCACTTTTTGATCTAGTGGGTCTCATTCACCATTCTGGGTGAATTAGTCCCAGTTCTAGATTTTTGCACAGGAGCAAGTTTAAGAAAAAAGGCTATCTAAATTTGCAAGAATTTCTAGAAAATACCTATAGTGGGAATCATTCACAGCTTGTGGTGAATGAGTCTAGTTTGGATTTTCTAGAACTTCAAGTTATGAATCTATTTTTCTTAGTTTTCTCAATCTACTTCTCCAGGTTTCTAGATTTGAAACTCCAATCTCGGGGTTGTAGGTGACCTTTTGGTAAAGATTACAACCTTGCAAATGAGGAGGCAATTCCAACAACATTTTCCAAGCTTGTAACCTAATCTTCAATGATATTTCAAGCTCCAAGACACCTAGATCTACATTCACACATGTAAAGAGGAGAAAACTTGTTGATTGTTAGTGGATAGGGGTTTGCCTTGGTCAAACCCCTTTTAAGTAACTAAACCAAATGATGAAATAATGAACATGAAACATGAAATATAGGAGATGAAACATGAACAATGGTACCTTGAAGGATGTCTTGTAAACTTCAGTCTACCATGAAGTGGCCATGAAGGATGTAGATCTTGATCTTGAAATGGATGAAGAATAATGCTTGGCCTTGGATCTTGGATGCAACATCACAACACTAGGTCAACAACATGCTTGATTCTTGATATCCTTGACATGATAATGGATCTTTAACTATTGCAACAATTAATGAAAAATCCTACCCTTGAATGCCTTAGAAAATGATCTTGAATGCTCTCTTGATGATGTTGTAAAGTCTTGGAATCCTTAACACTTTCTTTCCTGACTTGATATCATGAATTCTCCTATGAAATAATGATTTGGGAGCTTGTTTATATAGGAAATCCACTTAAATGATTGTTTATTAGATCCCCAAGGCTGAAATAGAAGAAATTTGAACTTAAAACCCAAATTTCCCACTCAAAACCTTAAAAATAGGTCAAATGGGACTCATTTTCCAACCTAGGAAAATTAGTCCCACCTGGATGGGACTCATTCATCCAAAGTGGTGAATGGGTCCCACAAGGCCTATTTTGCTTGCTAAAATATCAAGGAAGGTGTAAATTAAGCTAATTTGTTGATATTGTTGGGTTTTTGATTGAAATATTCCTTGGGATGCATAATATGGGGTCATAGGGGCCTAATGATGATGATATAAAGGTCATAAATGCAATAGGGCCAAAAATTTAATGTGAAAGTGTAAATAAATATACATTACAACATTAAATTAAGGCCAAATTTGATCTATTTATCTTAGAAGGGCTCAAAATATTATGTGAATGTGTAAAACATATTACAATAGTAGATTAAGTCAGCCTTAGTTTACAAGCCTCCTAAAATTAGTGTGAGGGTATATATAAATACACTTTACAACACTAAATTAAGGAAAGGTTAAGTTAATTTGTGTTAAAAAGGGCCCAAGACCTAATGTGGATGTGTAAAACACATCACAACACTAGATAAAAATGATATCAACTCCAATTTATAATTAATTATTCCCAAATTTAGCAAGGATAATGGGGACTCTTTTCCATCATTACATAAATGATCTCTCACTGATAGAGAAAAACAAAAAAACTACTTGGTAAGAAACTCCTCTCCAAAAGAAAGAAAAGATAGAAATAAGGATTATGTATGGAGGAATGAATGATATTTTTGTTATCCAAGATCACATGAAGCACAAGGGGAGAGCATAGACACATTGGATTCCTTGGGATAACAATGAAAATAAAAGAGAGTAACTAATTTTTTTGATCCTCAAGATCATGCAATGGTGCAAGAGGAGATCATATACATCACTCACCCAAAGAAACAATAGAAAAAATTAATTTCCCTTAGAAAAAATCAAATGTTCCTAATTTTGTGAGTTGATTCAGTCTTTGACATGCGATGTTATAGAAAATGGATTACCAGTTTCAAAATATTAGTCCTCGACAAACAATTTTTGTTGCAAGAAATGAATTATTAATAAAAAATAAACACTTTAAAAAAATTTAAAAAATTAGTTATGATGCAGCAAAATAAGTTTATGTAAAAAAAATGTCCATCATAACATTGGAAATTGCATTAAAATCATAATTTTCCAATTTCTACCACCTAATCAAACCAAATAAGAATTTTTTGAAATTTTTAAGACTAAAAAATGAAAATAAAAAGAATAAAATCCTATTAGACTTTAGGGACCTCTCCAAAATAGTAAATAAATTAGAAAAATTCCTTGATTTTTATTTAAATCCAATTTTTTAAAAATAGTAAAATTAGTATAGCTTCCACAAACTTGATAATCCAATTTTAATATTTGGACAATAGATCCCTTAAAGGATTTTCAAACCTCTATAGTAAAATTTTATATAAAATCCAAACTATTTTAAGATATATTAAATATTTAAAAACCCTATAATGAAAATACTTCACTCAAACTTGACAATTTGAATCTTATTGTGTGAACCCGGTCCTAGTACCTACAAAACAACAAGAATAAACAAGTTAAACAAGAGATTGCAAGCTAAAACAAGGATTCCCCATGAAATCCATTTACAACTTGAATTAGGAAAAAAAACAAAAGAACACAATGAAACAAAGAAATATAGATTCAATCCTAATTTAAATGTGCAAACTCATGTTCCCATGGGGGAATTGGTGCCAATTTGATGTGAAAATTGGCCCTTTCCCAATTCCTAAGATGCAAGCTTGATATGTTGATGGAGATTGATCCATTTTGATGGTGAAGAATGAGAGCTCCAAGCCAAAATCTGCAAAAACCTAGCTAAGAACTCAAAGGTGGTTGATGAAATTTTGAGAGATATTTTGAGCATGGTAACTTTGCCTAATTTGTGGATAATCAAATGAGGATATGATCTTTATTTATAGAATGCCAAGATGGATGAAGCGTCCAAATTTGAACAATGTGGGACTAACATTCATCCAATGGCATGATTACCACTTGTTTATGAATGGATGGAGGGATGTGCAGAGTTGTGCCAATAAATGCATATTTTTGAATTTCAAATTTGTTGAAATGACTTGCAAGAGGGAAGGGAAAATGCAATAAATGCCACTTGGATCAAGGCAAAGGACATGTAAGATGAAGTTATTGCCTTGTTGGATGTACATGTTGACTTGGAATTTTTGAATTCAAATTTGGAGAATATTCCAAAAGATGCCTTATGAGGAAAATGGAGATTTAATAAATGAATTAAATCTATTTTCATGTGCAACTTGCAAAATCTAGAGGATGGGACATGATGAGAGATTAAATTAATCAAGGGTTAATTAATTTAATAAGAGATTAGATGATGTGACCTATTTGACTCAAATTTATGGATTTATTTAAATCAAATAGAGAGGAATATGATAGGAGATTAATTAAATAAGGATTTTGATTTATTTAATTAAAAGAGATGATGTTAGACTAAATCAAATAAGGTTTAATTTATTTAATTAATGGATAGACTTTAGAGATTTAATCAAATAAAATTAATTATTTAATTAAATAGGGATAATTAGATCAGATGGATTGATTTAATTAACAAAGAAATTGACTTAATTAGATAAAATGATTTATTCAATTAAGAGAGGAATATTGATGAATTTAATCAGATAAGGAGATTTGATTAAATGGTTAGGACGAGGGATGATTTAGGATGAAATGATGTTAGTAGTCAATCAGATGCACAATGTCAATTGGTATATTTTATGTGTCTACACTTATATTTGGATAATATCTTTCTTGAATGATTATAAATCTAAAAAAAAAAGGTAAAGATTCTTGACCATTTGAAAGATATAATAAAATGTTTAAAAGCTAGAATTTTCTATTCAACTTTCTTCCAAACTATGAATTCCTATAATTTTACCTTGAAATTTTTCCATGAAAGCATAAAAATATGTAAAAAAAGAGGGTTAGAAAAACTTGCAAAAATAAAAATTAAAAAGGGACAAGAATTCCACTAGAAACGTAAAAAAATTCAACATTAAATATAAATCAAAATAAATACTTGAAATGAAACATTAAAACCTCAAATCTACATCAAATGTGACCTTCAATTAAGGAAATAAATTCAAAATGCATAAACAAAACAATGAAATCTTACCAAACAAGTTGAATCTATGATCAGTTCATAATGTTGGAAAGGTGGTTGCTCTAACCAAAAATATGACATTACAATGGTTTAGGATCCTCCCATTCAAAATGGCTCATGAAAGTGAAAATCTATAGGCTTCACAATGTGAAGATCACTAGCTCATATTTGATGAGAAATGGATGGATGGAAATTATCTTTTTGGGAGATAGTTTTATGTGGTGAGAAATAAAAGAAATATATAATTTTTTATTTTTTTAAATTTCATGTTGTTATGAGGGGGATTTAATTAGTTAAATCACATGGAAAGGGGACATGGATTAGGAATTATGACTTAGGAAAATGATTTAGGACTCATGGAAAATGGATTAGAATTTAGGGGATAATGAATGATTTTGATAAATGATGGAATCATGACCTACAATATTTTAAGGTGTCTACAACACCTAATTATTTAAGTAATATTAATATTATTTTCCTTCTGATTTCATTTACCATATGGTGCAACTACATATTATTATATTCATCCAAATAGTAGTCTACAAAATTTTGTACTTTTCATTTATATTAATTATGAACTTAATCAATATAAATATGATTTCAGTAAGTTGCAATATGTTTTCAAATCCACCCTTATAATTAGGTTGTAACATTGTTGATCCTTTGGTCAATTATTCAAGGTTGCATAATAACTCATGTAACCTTTTATTTAGACAATGAAATAGAAAGATTAATATAGAAATAAATCCATATAAGGGTTTAAGAATAACTGGTGTATCATATTATTATTCACTAATACCCATTCTAAAATAAGCCAAAATTCTAAGATATTTATTAAATAATAACAAATATTGTTATTCTTGAATTACCATCACATAATCTTAATAAGTTTCTTAAGTAAATGATGAAACTAGTGATCCTAGTCATCATATAAAAAATTAGACCATAACGACATCTCTAACAATATTTTTCATCATAATTATTATACTTTTCAAGAGTATACAACAAGTAATATCTATGTTTCCATAGGTTACAATTGTAACATTCTAATTTAATCAATAGATAAAGAACTCAATAAATAACTCTCACCATATGGATAAGATGATAATGCCATTCCAAGAAACATTTTTATGTAAGTCCATGATAGTGGAAAGGGAAACCATACTCCCTCAACAAGCTTACTAAATATCCTCAACTATAGTTTACCATACCATAGGATTATCCTAATCCAATAAGGTTCTTAATTGAACAACAATAATTCCCAACTATAATATTATTTTTTAGATCAAGATAAGTAATTTGATAAGCTACATTTTAAGAAAGAATAAAATTTTCAACACTCTCTTATGATAGAAAAATCTATGTGTATAAAAAGTATTTAAATTGTTAATAAAATATCATAAAATAAAATAGAACATACATTAGAAATGGGAAAATATCCAATATTTCATATAAATAAGCTTAAATCAGAGGGATGCATTCCTTTCAACTTAGATAAGTTAAATATTATCTTAGGAATGAAATTATCAACAATTGTACTTGGCTCTAGGGATAATATTAATGATATTTCTAATGTAGATATGAAAACTTTCTCTACCACCTCCATGTTGACATCTTCATAAATTAAGAATCTACATTTTGAACACAAACAAACATATTGCTCATAAGGTGTTATACACTAGCATATGTGGGAGCCTCTACTATTATATCAAATATATCATTGTTACAACGATTGATATTTGAGGAGGAATAGAAAAATGATAGAGTTTGTTGAATAATTTATGCTACCCACATCCACAAAAGAAGTGATTTCCAAACTACTAAATGCATCACCATAAACTAGAAGAACATCTTTCATTTGGATCTTCAAATACATAGCTATTGCATCATTGAAGAACCTACCAAACTAAATATTACTCTTGGTGCAAGAGAATATTAGTTTGATGTTAACCACCTCAAATAGAGAATCTCTAACCAACAAAGTATGCCTGTCCAATTATAAAATGGTGCAATAATGGCTTTATGAGTGTGCAATAATAACATGGGAGTGAAAGTGCCTTTCATTTCTTCATTTTTTTTTACAAGCCATTTTTAAATGTGTGTAAGACCATATTTAATGGGGGAATCAAGCTATAGTGTTTACAATAATATGGTTGTAGTTGCTGGTAGTGATAGTATGTGAGACAGAAAGTCTATTTTGGGAGAAAGGAAAGGAAAACATAAAAATACTTCCTTAATGGAAGGCACCAATTTAGATCCATAATTGGTAATAATGTTTAGAATTTCCAATTCCATAGACTATTGTAATACAAACAAATACAAAAAATGAACATGAGATTCCATAAATTGATAATACCTTGGAACTCCTTGTCTTTTTGGTGACTAACTAAGATGGTACTGGATTTCTTACAATCCACTATTGCCTCTCCCCGTATATTTCCCCTTCATATTCATAATTTATAACCATGTTATGCAACTCCATTACACTTGATTTATATCCTTTATGCTTTAATCAACATCCATGCATATGCTTGTGTCCCAAGCAAACCTATGTCAGTACACATTAATTATTTAAGGCTAGCATTATTCGCTATAGATGGATGACATGCTCCTTTAATGACATGACAAGTTACTCCCTTCACATGTTTCCCATACCTTGTGTTTAATTTGTTCCCTCTAGCAAGATTGATGGAAATGAATGTTGTCCATACCTTGTTTCAATCTTGTCATATGTCCCTCTCCTTCCACCACACCTCTAATTTATGCATTGATATATCTCCCTATCAATAACTATAGCAAAGACAATGACATTTAACCATAGATGATTTTTTCGATAACACAAACCCTGAAATGGAACCATTAAACCAAAAACATTGATGTTTAAATATTGACAAATTAGTTGTATACAACTTCAACATTATTCTTTATTATTAAATTTTTGAACTAAATATCAATAACTCTCACATTTAATTGTTTTTAATTTATTAAAATTTCTGTCCTCACTTATATAAAATTTAATTAATATTTATTACTTCATTTATTTAATCAACGCAATAATTTATAATAGGGTTCTTTTCCGCTTACGATATTATTCATATACGTGGATAGAATTTGGTCCTTTTCCGCTTACGATATTAACCATATACGTGGATATCAGAGGTTGAATCGATATGAACAACTAATCTAACATCGTCTCGAAATGACCCATCAGACAGTCCAAGCAGAACAGAGAAGATTCCTAATATAATATTTGACATTTATTCATGGCTGGCATGATTGGAAGACCTCGTCTGCACAAACTGGCGGTGCATAATCCAATCAGGTCACTTGCATCCTGTACGGTTTTTTCTACGATAAACCTTTCGTTTGAATTGAAATATAAAAAGCTTTATGCTTTAGAACCCGTCAAACTGTCGGATTTTTATGAACTGTCTTAAGATTCCGTTCTCCTTGAGTGGCATCGCCTAAAAAAGGAAGGCTTAGAAAACTGCTTCACAGTAGTTATGTTCGCTTGAGTTGAAATAATTTAATGGCTAACATTGCCATAGAAATGACTATGGACGACCCTGGCAATTTGAGGGGAAGATCTTTTATAACAGTAAAGACAGGAGGGTGGAAAGCTGCTTCTGTGATCATTGGTAATTAGTAATTAGCGTCTCTGAACTCATGTTTTATGTTTTAATTCTTAAGAAACTGATGGTATAACGTTTATTTGCAGGCTATGAGTTCTGCGAAAGAATGGCTTTCGCTGGAATTTGGTCAAATTTAGTAGTCTATCTGACCAGCAAGCTCAATGAAGGCACTGTCTCCTCCTCAACAAATGCCAGCAATTGGATTGGCACTTCATTTCTTACACCTTTGGTTGTTGCATACATTGCCGATACATATTCAGGGCAATTCTTGACATTCCTAATATTTTCATGTATATATACCCTGGTAAGTACAATTATTTGTTTGTTGCATGCTGCTTATTCATACATGCTCGCAAGATAGAACATGTGAGTTAATGAATCAAAATAATAAGAAAACATATATTTATGTCATTAATGTCATAGTGATGGTTAAAATTTGGTATTGTAATTCTTTTCATTAAAGTTCAAACTCTTCGATGTTATTGCTAAATATTCTAAATATTCATATTAAAGAT
>VDFB02290308.1:0-61132 GCA_007258455.2 Sequoia sempervirens | reverse complement strand
GGTCAAATGGGACTCATTTTCCAACCTAGGAAAATTAGTCCCACCTGGATGGGACTCATTCATCCAAAGTGGTGAATGGGTCCCACAAGGCCTATTTTGCTTGCTAAAATATCAAGGAAGGTGTAAATTAAGCTAATTTGTTGATATTGTTGGGTTTTTGATTGAAATATTCCTTGGGATGCATAATATGGGGTCATAGGGGCCTAATGATGATGATATAAAGGTCATAAATGCAATAGGGCCAAAAATTTAATGTGAAAGTGTAAATAAATATACATTACAACATTAAATTAAGGCCAAATTTGATCTATTTATCTTAGAAGGGCTCAAAATATTATGTGAATGTGTAAAACATATTACAATAGTAGATTAAGTCAGCCTTAGTTTACAAGCCTCCTAAAATTAGTGTGAGGGTATATATAAATACACTTTACAACACTAAATTAAGGAAAGGTTAAGTTAATTTGTGTTAAAAAGGGCCCAAGACCTAATGTGGATGTGTAAAACACATCACAACACTAGATAAAAATGATATCAACTCCAATTTATAATTAATTATTCCCAAATTTAGCAAGGATAATGGGGACTCTTTTCCATCATTACATAAATGATCTCTCACTGATAGAGAAAAACAAAAAAACTACTTGGTAAGAAACTCCTCTCCAAAAGAAAGAAAAGATAGAAATAAGGATTATGTATGGAGGAATGAATGATATTTTTGTTATCCAAGATCACATGAAGCACAAGGGGAGAGCATAGACACATTGGATTCCTTGGGATAACAATGAAAATAAAAGAGAGTAACTAATTTTTTTGATCCTCAAGATCATGCAATGGTGCAAGAGGAGATCATATACATCACTCACCCAAAGAAACAATAGAAAAAATTAATTTCCCTTAGAAAAAATCAAATGTTCCTAATTTTGTGAGTTGATTCAGTCTTTGACATGCGATGTTATAGAAAATGGATTACCAGTTTCAAAATATTAGTCCTCGACAAACAATTTTTGTTGCAAGAAATGAATTATTAATAAAAAATAAACACTTTAAAAAAATTTAAAAAATTAGTTATGATGCAGCAAAATAAGTTTATGTAAAAAAAATGTCCATCATAACATTGGAAATTGCATTAAAATCATAATTTTCCAATTTCTACCACCTAATCAAACCAAATAAGAATTTTTTGAAATTTTTAAGACTAAAAAATGAAAATAAAAAGAATAAAATCCTATTAGACTTTAGGGACCTCTCCAAAATAGTAAATAAATTAGAAAAATTCCTTGATTTTTATTTAAATCCAATTTTTTAAAAATAGTAAAATTAGTATAGCTTCCACAAACTTGATAATCCAATTTTAATATTTGGACAATAGATCCCTTAAAGGATTTTCAAACCTCTATAGTAAAATTTTATATAAAATCCAAACTATTTTAAGATATATTAAATATTTAAAAACCCTATAATGAAAATACTTCACTCAAACTTGACAATTTGAATCTATTGTGTGAACCCCAGTCCTAGTACCTTGAAAACAATAAGAATAAACAAGTTAAACAAGAGATTGCAAGCTAAAACAAGGATTCCCCATGAAATCCATTTACAAACTTTGAATTAGGAAATAAAACAACAAAGAACACAATGAAACAAAGAAATATAGATTCAATCCTAATTAGAATAGCAACCACATGATCCCATGGGGGAATTGGTGCCAATTTGATGTGAAAATTTGCCCCTTTCCCAATTCCTAAGATGCAAGCTTGATATGTTGATGGAGATTGATCCACTTTGATGGTGAAGAATGAGAGCTCCAAGCCAAAATCTGCAAAAAAACCTAGCTAAGAACTCAAGATTGATGGATGGAAATGGCTAAATATTTTAGCATAATAACTTTGCATAATTTGTGGATGATCAAATGAGGATATGAGCTCTTTATTTATAGAATTCCAAGATGGATGAATGTCCAAATTTGAGCAATGTGGGACTAATATTCATCCAATGGCATGATGCCACTTGTCAATCTATGAGTGGATGAAGGATGTGCAAGATTTGATAATTGTGCCAATAAATGCATATTTTTGAATTTAAATTTTGTTGAAATGACTTGCAAGAGGGAAGGGAAAATGCACAAAATGCCACTTGATCAAGGCAAAGGACATGTAAGATGCATATTGCCCTTTGTTGGATGTACATGTTGACTCTGGAATTTTTGAATTCAAAAATTGAGAGAATATTCCAAAAGATGCCCTATGAGGAAAATAGAGATTTAATAAATGAATTAAATCTATTTTCATGTGCAACTTACAAAATCTAGAGGATGTGACATGATGAGAGATTAAATTAATCAAGGGTCAATTAATTTAATGAGAGATTAGATGATGTGACCTATTTGACTCAAATCATGGGCTCAAGTTTTAAACGCAAAATGAGGAATGTTTATATAATACCAAACATGATTTTGATTTATTTGATTAAAAGAGATGGTGTTAGACTAAATCAAATAAGGTTTTAATTTATTTAATTTAATGGATAGACTTTAGAGATTTAATCAAATAAAATTAATTATTTAATTAAATAGGGATAATTAGATCAGATGGATTGATTTAATTAACAAAGAAATTGACTTAATTAGATAAAATGATTTATTTAATTAAGAGAGGAATAATGATGATTTTAATCAGATAAGGAGATTTGATTAAATGGTTAGACCAAGGGATGATTTAGGATGAAATGATGTTAGTAGGTCGAATCATATGCACAATGTCAATTGGTATATTTTAGCGTGTCTACACTATATTTGGATAATATCTTTCTTGAATGATTATAAATCTAAAAAAAAAAGGTAAAGATTCTTGACCATTTGAAAGATATAATAAAATGTTTAAAAGCTAGAATTTTCTATTCAACTTTCTTCCAAACTATGAATTCCTATAATTTTACCTTGAAATTTTTCCATGAAAGCATAAAAATATGTAAAAAAAGAGGGTTAGAAAAACTTGCAAAAATAAAAATTAAAAAGGGACAAGAATTCCACTAGAAACGTAAAAAAATTCAACATTAAATATAAATCAAAATAAATACTTGAAATGAAACATTAAAACCTCAAATCTACATCAAATGTGACCTTCAATTAAGGAAATAAATTCAAAATGCATAAACAAAACAATGAAATCTTACCAAACAAGTTGAATCTATGATCAGTTCATAATGTTGGAAAGGTGGTTGCTCTAACCAAAAATATGACATTACAATGGTTTAGGATCCTCCCATTCAAAATGGCTCATGAAAGTGAAAATCTATAGGCTTCACAATGTGAAGATCACTAGCTCATATTTGATGAGAAATGGATGGATGGAAATTATCTTTTTGGGAGATAGTTTTATGTGGTGAGAAATAAAAGAAATATATAATTTTTTATTTTTTTAAATTTCATGTTGTTATGAGGGGGATTTAATTAGTTAAATCACATGGAAAGGGGACATGGATTAGGAATTATGACTTAGGAAAATGATTTAGGACTCATGGAAAATGGATTAGAATTTAGGGGATAATGAATGATTTTGATAAATGATGGAATCATGACCTACAATATTTTAAGGTGTCTACAACACCTAATTATTTAAGTAATATTAATATTATTTTCCTTCTGATTTCATTTACCATATGGTGCAACTACATATTATTATATTCATCCAAATAGTAGTCTACAAAATTTTGTACTTTTCATTTATATTAATTATGAACTTAATCAATATAAATATGATTTCAGTAAGTTGCAATATGTTTTCAAATCCACCCTTATAATTAGGTTGTAACATTGTTGATCCTTTGGTCAATTATTCAAGGTTGCATAATAACTCATGTAACCTTTTATTTAGACAATGAAATAGAAAGATTAATATAGAAATAAATCCATATAAGGGTTTAAGAATAACTGGTGTATCATATTATTATTCACTAATACCCATTCTAAAATAAGCCAAAATTCTAAGATATTTATTAAATAATAACAAATATTGTTATTCTTGAATTACCATCACATAATCTTAATAAGTTTCTTAAGTAAATGATGAAACTAGTGATCCTAGTCATCATATAAAAAATTAGACCATAACGACATCTCTAACAATATTTTTCATCATAATTATTATACTTTTCAAGAGTATACAACAAGTAATATCTATGTTTCCATAGGTTACAATTGTAACATTCTAATTTAATCAATAGATAAAGAACTCAATAAATAACTCTCACCATATGGATAAGATGATAATGCCATTCCAAGAAACATTTTTATGTAAGTCCATGATAGTGGAAAGGGAAACCATACTCCCTCAACAAGCTTACTAAATATCCTCAACTATAGTTTACCATACCATAGGATTATCCTAATCCAATAAGGTTCTTAATTGAACAACAATAATTCCCAACTATAATATTATTTTTTAGATCAAGATAAGTAATTTGATAAGCTACATTTTAAGAAAGAATAAAATTTTCAACACTCTCTTATGATAGAAAAATCTATGTGTATAAAAAGTATTTAAATTGTTAATAAAATATCATAAAATAAAATAGAACATACATTAGAAATGGGAAAATATCCAATATTTCATATAAATAAGCTTAAATCAGAGGGATGCATTCCTTTCAACTTAGATAAGTTAAATATTATCTTAGGAATGAAATTATCAACAATTGTACTTGGCTCTAGGGATAATATTAATGATATTTCTAATGTAGATATGAAAACTTTCTCTACCACCTCCATGTTGACATCTTCATAAATTAAGAATCTACATTTTGAACACAAACAAACATATTGCTCATAAGGTGTTATACACTAGCATATGTGGGAGCCTCTACTATTATATCAAATATATCATTGTTACAACGATTGATATTTGAGGAGGAATAGAAAAATGATAGAGTTTGTTGAATAATTTATGCTACCCACATCCACAAAAGAAGTGATTTCCAAACTACTAAATGCATCACCATAAACTAGAAGAACATCTTTCATTTGGATCTTCAAATACATAGCTATTGCATCATTGAAGAACCTACCAAACTAAATATTACTCTTGGTGCAAGAGAATATTAGTTTGATGTTAACCACCTCAAATAGAGAATCTCTAACCAACAAAGTATGCCTGTCCAATTATAAAATGGTGCAATAATGGCTTTATGAGTGTGCAATAATAACATGGGAGTGAAAGTGCCTTTCATTTCTTCATTTTTTTTTACAAGCCATTTTTAAATGTGTGTAAGACCATATTTAATGGGGGAATCAAGCTATAGTGTTTACAATAATATGGTTGTAGTTGCTGGTAGTGATAGTATGTGAGACAGAAAGTCTATTTTGGGAGAAAGGAAAGGAAAACATAAAAATACTTCCTTAATGGAAGGCACCAATTTAGATCCATAATTGGTAATAATGTTTAGAATTTCCAATTCCATAGACTATTGTAATACAAACAAATACAAAAAATGAACATGAGATTCCATAAATTGATAATACCTTGGAACTCCTTGTCTTTTTGGTGACTAACTAAGATGGTACTGGATTTCTTACAATCCACTATTGCCTCTCCCCGTATATTTCCCCTTCATATTCATAATTTATAACCATGTTATGCAACTCCATTACACTTGATTTATATCCTTTATGCTTTAATCAACATCCATGCATATGCTTGTGTCCCAAGCAAACCTATGTCAGTACACATTAATTATTTAAGGCTAGCATTATTCGCTATAGATGGATGACATGCTCCTTTAATGACATGACAAGTTACTCCCTTCACATGTTTCCCATACCTTGTGTTTAATTTGTTCCCTCTAGCAAGATTGATGGAAATGAATGTTGTCCATACCTTGTTTCAATCTTGTCATATGTCCCTCTCCTTCCACCACACCTCTAATTTATGCATTGATATATCTCCCTATCAATAACTATAGCAAAGACAATGACATTTAACCATAGATGATTTTTTCGATAACACAAACCCTGAAATGGAACCATTAAACCAAAAACATTGATGTTTAAATATTGACAAATTAGTTGTATACAACTTCAACATTATTCTTTATTATTAAATTTTTGAACTAAATATCAATAACTCTCACATTTAATTGTTTTTAATTTATTAAAATTTCTGTCCTCACTTATATAAAATTTAATTAATATTTATTACTTCATTTATTTAATCAACGCAATAATTTATAATAGGGTTCTTTTCCGCTTACGATATTATTCATATACGTGGATAGAATTTGGTCCTTTTCCGCTTATGATATTAACCATATACGTGGATATCAGAGGTTGAATCGATATGAACAACTAATCTAACATTGTCTCGAAATGACCCATCAGACAGTCCAAGCAGAACAGAGAAGATTCCTAATATAATATTTGACATTTATTCATGGCTGGCATGATTGGAAGACCTCGTCTGCACAAACTGGCGGTGCATAATCCAATCAGGTCACTTGCATCCTGTACGGTTTTTTCTACGATAAACATTTCGTTTGAATTGAAATATAAAAAGCTTTATGCTTTAGAACCCGTCAAACTGTCGGATTTTTATGAACTGTCTTAAGATTCTGTTCTCCTTGAGTGGCATCGCCTAAAAAAGGAAGGCTTAGAAAACTGCTTCACACTAGTTATGTTCGCTTGAGTTGAAATAATTTAATGGCTAACATTGCCATAGAAATGACTATGGACGACCCTGGCAATTTGAGGGAAAGATCTTTTATAACAGTAAAGACAGGAGGGTGGAAAGCTGCTTCTGTCATCATTGGTAATTAATAATTAGCGTCTCTGAACTCATGTTTTATGTTTTAATTCTTAAGGAACTGATGGTGTAACGTTTATTTGCAGGCTATGAGTTCTGTGAAAGAATGGCTTTCGCTGGAATTTGGTCAAATTTAGTAGTCTATCTGACCAGCAAGCTCAATGAAGGCACTGTCTCCTCCTCAACAAATGCCAGCAATTGGATTGGCACTTCATTTCTTACACCTTTGGTTGTTGCATACATTGCCGATACATATTCAGGGCAATTCTTGACATTCCTAATATTTTCATGTATATATACCCTGGTAAGTACAATTATTTGTTTGTTGCATGCTGCTTATTCATACATGCTCGCAAGATGAACATGTGGTGAGTTAATGAATCAAAATAATAAGAAAACATATATTTATGTCATTAATGTCATAGTGATGGTTAAAATTTGGTAGTGTAATTCTTTTCATTGAAGTTCAAACTCTTCGATGTTATTGCTAAATATTCATATTGAAGATGAGGTCCCCTCCATAACCTCACCAGTGATGTTATTACTAAATATTCATATTGAAGATGAAGTCCCCTCCATAACCTCACCAGTTCATAACTTCATCAAAATAATTTATCCCCAATTTTCAAGAAGGAAAACAAAACAGTTATATGTATTGTGTTGTTTCTCACCTATTTTCAACACAACCTATTAAAGTTATCAGTTTTATACTTGATACATAAAATTGTAATATATTGTTATCAGTTGAGTTCAAATTTGTCTGCTGTTTAAAACCATGTTCATTCATTTGTTCAAATGTTTTCAAAAGATTTTTAACGCTTTTTTTTTATAGTAGACCATTGAATTGTGATTTTGATTGAAAAACACACATAATTGATTTTAGAAACAAAAAATGTGATAATGTTGTTCCATTTGGCGCAGGGAATGGTGTTCTTGACTCTAGCCATTTTGTTGAAACCTTGGAGACCGCCAGACTGCCCATCAAATGAAGGCTGCCAAAAGGTTTCGACTCTAAAGGCTGGGATTTTTTACATTGCCTTGTATCTTGTTGCTTTAGGCGCGGGAGGAACCAGGCCAATAATATCTGCTTTCGGTTCAGATCAGTTTGATGATTCTAAGCCCGAGGAGAGGTCGCAGAAGACCAGGTTTTTCAACTGGTGGGTTTTTACGGTTTTCTTTGGGGGCTTGGTTGGTCAGACATTAGTTGTGTATGTTGAAGACCAAATCAGTTGGGTAGTTGGCTATGGAATGATTACCCTAGCACTTGTAACATCATCCCTACTGCTGCTGTTACGAGCCCCATCTTTTAGACACACAGTTCAGTCAGGTAGCCCATTGCAACGAATTTTTAATGTAATTGTTAGAATGATTCAGAACTGGAAAATGGATGTTCCTTCAGATCCGTCATTTCTTCATGAAGTGGATTCAAGTGAATATGTTCCTCAATTCCGACAACTCATTTCCCACACTACGCATCTGAGGTTAGAAGTTGATCTATATAAGACTTTCTCTTAGAAATTAGAAATCAGTATACGATTATTTTTCAAAAGAGCTCTTTTTCATGTAGTTCCTGTGATAAGCCTGTTACTTTCTACTGCTACACTGTAAGACAATCTGTTATGGTCAATGAATCTGCTATTTACATCAAAATATTGATTTGATCACAGCGTGTGGATTGTTTTTGTCGCAGTATTTTGGTTTAAAAGGTAGTTCATCTGAAATCTCATCAATTGAAAAAATTAATGTGATTTCAGATGGACCACCTAAAAAACCAAGACTTAAAAGTGTGTTGGTTTAAACTTAGCCAATGACAACCTGATCTCCCTAAAATTCTTTTATTTACAGATTGTTTATTCTTCTGTTTATCTCAGAACAGATTGTGGTGATCATAGCACACTAGCAGTCTTTATAGGGACTCCGATCCATGTAAACAGTTTGCTCATTAATAAGAATGGCCAGCTATTACCTTTGGACCCAAGTGCCGACCTAAATAGATGGTGGCTAAATGTCTATGTACCGGCTGTTTAGGCAGGGGAAATGGGCTAAGTATTCACTACGAAATGTAGTATGGTGTATAAGATGTATGTTGCAAATCTAATCTGTGTATTTGTTTTGTCAATGGCAGGCTTCTAGACAAAGCAGCAGTTCAAAATGGGGCAAGCTCAAATCCCTGCACTGTGACAGACGTGGAGGAAACAAAGGTGGTAATTCAAATCCTACAAATTTGGGTGGCAGCCATCTTCCCCAGTACCTTGCAAATTCAAGCAGGCACGCTCTTTCTGAGGCAGGCCATGACTCTTGAAACACAAATGGCTTTTAACTTCCAATTTCCACCGGCCAGCATTGGAGCTTTTGTTCCCATATCAATGCTCCTATCGCTCATAGTCTACAATCAGCTACTGGTTCCCTTATTGAAAAGATTCACTGGAAATCCACGAGGCATAACTATATTCCAGAGGATGGGAGTTGGCATGTTAATCCATACTGTTGCAATGTTAACGGCAATGGTAACTGAAATTGAACGCCTAAAGGTTGTTAAAAAGCATGGCCTTGCAGATAATATGCATGCAGTTGTACCTCGAAACATATTCACATTGCTTCCACAGTTTATAATAATGGGAATAGCAGAAGCATTTATACAAGTAGGGAAAGTGGAATTCTTTTATGAGGAAGCGCCAGAAGGTATCCAAAGTTTGGGAAGTGCATTGTATGCAGCCTCCTTGGGAGTTGGCGCCTTCCTCAACAGTATTCTTCTCAAACTTGTTAGCAGCATTACATGGCGACTAGCCCATCATAGCTGGATACTCGATAACGTGAATGCATCACGCATCGATTATTATTACGCTCTGTTGGCCCTTCTTAATTCCTTGAACTATATTTTCTTCTGTATTATGTCTCGCTTGTATAGATTAAAAAGGGAAGCAACGGAATCTTCCGGGAATGCTTCAACCAATGTAGTAGAAAACTTCGTGAATGACATCAATAGTGACGACGAAATTCAGAGGGGTATATAGTATTACAAAACTTTGTATATTAGATCTTACTCGTTGGTTTTGATCTACAAAATATAATGAAAGTCAACATTTGAACAGGAAATATGTCATTTGAGACCTTGGAATCAATGGGAAATGTTTATGTTTTTGGAAAAAAGTTGTTTACGGTTAACGACAGACTACATCGGTCATATATTAATGATGTTATGTTTAATATTAGATCGATGCTTGGTCTATCTTTTATTCTTTATGTGATTTTTTAATGGGTTAATTGAGAGGTCTATTGAGGCTTCTATCTATTATCTAGAATACTAAATAAAGTATTAATGTTATATAATCATAAAATATATATTATTTTTCTTATAAAGATATTGAAGATAGTGACATAAATATAAAAAAATCTTTTACATATATATTTCTGTCAGTAATTTTAATATTTAATGTGATTTTTTTATGGGTTAATTGAGGGGTCTATTGAGGCTTCTATCTATTATCTAAAGTACTAAATAAAGTATTAGAGTTATATAGTCATAAAATATATATTAATTTTCTTATAAAGATGTTGAAGCTAGTGACATAAATCTAAAAAATATTTTACATTTATATTTTTATATTAAATAGAAAGGAAATTAAATTAAAGTGAGATTAAATTGGGAAAAGTTGAACTAGATTGGATAAACTATAGTTAGACTGTTAGACTATCCAACTTAAGAATAATTTCAACATAGAATAAGTTCATCAATTCTAAGTAAAAGACCATTTTAATTATTTACTTTGATGAAAAAGATGTTATTAAAATCAATAAACTCTCACAATTCTTCACAACAATAATATGCAATCAAATAAGTAGGATAAAATAATTTATTGAAAAAATAAAAAAATTATATTTTTCACTAATATATTATAAGATAAACCATATATGTCCTACGCAATACATAATTTTTTTTTATATCTTAACATAACATGGCTTCAAAGTGATTTCAACATACATTTTAATAATAAAGGACTTGATAAAAGTCTACATTAAATAATTTATAATATATAGTTTTGTAAAGGAAAATAAGCATTCCTTAATGATTGATAGGGTTAATACAATGAAATGCATACATATAAGAATAATTAACCTAGATGTAATGTTTGATGGTCTATGAGCTAGTTTTTTAGTAATATTAGATGCAAATTTATAAAACATAAATTTGATGAATAAGGATACTTAGCTCTATGAACAAAGAATGAGTATCATTTGATGAAGATTTTGATCCTTTTTCATGTTTAGGATAGAATTATAATCTCTATATTTTAAAGAAAAATAGAAAATCATACATTAAATATGTGATCTATCTAGAATCACGTTTGTAGGTCTAGCTCAATTCTATGACTATGGATTTATCCTCTTCATGAGGAACTAACCTTTCACAATGAACAAATCTATTATATTTTGGGTCTTCCATTTTCTCACATGGAGATGTAATTTGGTAGGTTAGCCCTGAAAAATGTCAAAAGAACTAAACATAGTGGGCATGTACTACATGATGGTGTATGAAATTTTTAAAAGTAATTTAAATGGATCAATTCACATGTATTTTTATTTATTTCTAATTTAATGAATTAATATTAGATAAAATACAAGAAAAATACCAACTAGTGTAGTAAAATGCTAGTACATAATGTCGTAATTTTAGAAAATGTGTATTTTGTTCAAGGTAAGAAAATGAAGGTTTCTTATTCCCAAATTAAATTTAAACCTTTGTAAGGGATATAGTAAAGTCTAAGACTATAGGTTCAACCTTGTTACTACAAAAATCACACTAGTTGGGAACAAATGTATATTATGGTTTATAATGACTATAACTAGGTAGACTTAGGGATAAGTGCAATAAATTGATCGATAGGATTAATGCACTAGAATTTTTTCTTATAAGGATAAGGTGGGGGATAAATATGTGGGTGAGTGTGTATATATAGGTAGAAAAAGGATAGGGTATTTGATTCAAGCTTCACTAACTTTGCATCTTTAGTTAATATATACACGTATCAAGATATTTCTTTAAAATAGACATAAAGCTAAATGGGAAATGGCATGGGTATGCAAATAAAAGGATTATGAATATATTTTTTTTCTATGAATATTTTTTATTTAAATATATTAAATAAAGGTTAGTTTCAACACCTGATGGCCCTCTCTATATCACCGGTCATATTAATGAAAAAAATACACTAGGGATACTTATTAATCCCATGTGTCTAGATCACCAAAGAATTCTTATTTTTGCACGAACTTAATAAAGAATCTTATGAACAATCAAAATAATGGATAAAAACTTATGATGGTTTTTTGTGCCCTAACATAGGTTGTATAACTCTCCCACTCAAAGTCAAACCAAAACAATCGAATGTTTCATTCACCATCATCCCAACGTCAGACCAATTTTGTGTGAAGTTAGATTATCCATGGTTACACTCCATGAATGTAGTCTCATCAGTAATCTTAAAATGCATAAAGTTTCTATTTGAAAATGAGATATATATAGTTCATCATAGTGGATTTAAACATGTAGCTTCCTGTAGAAACTTTTCACTAGATTACTTATGGCCTCTACCTATGGAAACTATCAAGCCTCATGAGGATTTATTTTTCTTAACATATCAAAAGTTTAAAGTTGAATTCATAGTGGATTTATCCCTTAATAATATCCCACTTGAGGATGTTTGGTCTATGGTGACTTCTATGGTTGTTTCTCCAACCCCATAGCTCATGGATGGACCCATGTTAGAACCATATATCCTACCAATTACACCGGACATATATGCTACAATTCCACCTCTTATTCTATATAAAAACCAAGTGATAACCATATAATTACCTTTGTTCCTTCGAAAGAAAGAAAAAAAGCCATAAACCTAAGAATATGGTGGTTTCCAACCCTCGGTGGTCCCTTCAGTCCCTCCTACAAAGGAAGAAAAGATACTGATGGTGGAGAAACCATATCTTACCCCTTCACAAATTAAAACTCATGAAAGAAGAAATAGAAATGCTAAGGAAGATAAGCATAGATTTCATGCCACTACTTTCCAATTTGTTGAAAAGGATAGAACATTACCTAATGACCAATCACCTATCCAAATAAACCTTGATGAATTACATCCCACCCATACATCCCCATCATCACTTGAATCAACCTCACCACCATCACCAAACCATTCCATTAAAATTTACTTGTCTCAAACTAAACAAGGAATGAAACATGAACATATGACTAATATTTTCCTTAAACCATTGATTGTGATAAATTTGGATAGTGAAGTTGAAGATGCAAAAATAAATGAACAAGTGCATGATGAATTATCATTATTGTTCTCAAAATCTATGGATTTAGATGGGGGAAACTGCGATGATCCTCCTAATTCACCATCTGTTGAGCATGGTGATACTCCTTGTATGACACTTGTAGTTTTCTCTGCTAGTTGTCAACCTTCCTTATATGATGAGAAAAATTGGAATGTAGATGATTTTCTTTAGATTGACACACACGTGCAAGACTATTTCTATATAATTTAAGTGTGTTTTCCTACACCTAATGTGATATCTTGTGATATGTTGCATGTTGTGTCTTTATGTTTGTGAGTTTTTTTTGGATGAGCCTTGTTGTTCTTGTTGGAATAAGGATATAAAGGAATTTTTTTTTTTATGACATTCATCTATTTGTATCTTCATTCTTCTTTATGTTGTAAACAATTTTTTGTCTTATGTTTTCATTTTGGGGATGATTCACTTTTTTTAAGATAATAAGGTCTATTCCATGTTGACTCAAAAGTTTTTTTTTTCATCTCCATTTGTCATTCTTCCATTGTGTTTGTAGCTCCATGAGTATCTAGGGGAATGATGTCAATTTTGAGCCTAATCATTTTATATTAGGAAAGATGTATGTTGACCCTGAATCTGTGAATCCCTCATATGAGAATCTTTCATCTTGTTATGTGGATTTGTCTTGGGGTGAACCCCTTATCATAGGTTAGCATTATTTGGGAACTTAACATTGGAATAGGGCTTTCCAAATAAGCTCTCATGACCTTATCAATTAGAAATTATCATTTTATTCTACCTTAAAGAAATTACTCACAGATTGGTGTTTAGCAATTACTTTAACGTGGGGGCATGTATTTCATTATGTGCTTAGATTTTTTCACACATGTTGAACTTAGTGATGTGATGTCTTGATATTTTTTATTATTTGTATAGCACCTTATCAAAATTATTAGGACTATAATTCCTAGAATTGTTGACATGGGTACACACCTGCTGAAAATTGGTGCTCACTAGCCCTTGTGTTTTTCTCATTTTCTACTGTTTTAAAATGCTCACCTAGTGAATATCGAACTTCACTAGCCTATGGTGCATTGGTTCACGATTCACCTAGCAAATATCTTTCTTTTTTAGAATGTGAGTCATGAATGCCTTAGGTATGGATCCTAGTAAGATTTATGTAGAGATTTCTAGTCTTTGATTAGCATACCTATATTTTTACCTATTTGCATCTTGTCCACATTATGTTTTCATTTTTTTTTTTTACATTTTCATCTTTTTATTTATGTTATATTTATCAGTCAGGTGTCTTCAAGTAGTATGCTTGAAGGTTTTTCATGTTGCAATACATTTAATACATGTGTGTTCATTTTTTCGAGATATTATCTGTTGATAGGATCTTGAATCTTAGTGGCTTAAAGTCTCTCAGGATTCAAGGACATCCATACCCTCCATATTTGACAATTGAACCCTATGGCATATTATTGTTTTAGTGTGAGTCTATAGACCATACTCCTTGCTCATTATGAGAGCTAAACAAGTCATGAATGAAGTCACTTTAACAATTTTATACTAGGCTTTTCTCCCATGCTTGGACCTAATTATGCTCCTATTTTCTGGTGAATTATGTTGTACTTCCTATTTAAAATATTTATCAAAAATCAAAACATGGGAAAATCAAAGTAGGAATCTAGTCTAGGGTGTAGGGTTCCTTACAATGCTCTATTTTGGCTTTTGAATTTAAAACACGCCACAATTTAGATGAGGTTCTAATTGAGAAACCAAAATTCACACTAATAAAGATTTCAGCATGAGCTCATGAGTTTATTGTTGAGTACCAGGTCTTCAAAATAAATCAATATAAAATGACCATCCGAAGGTGAATATGCACTTCAACTCATCAAAGATTAAACTGCAAGAAGTGAGTTGCACCAATTTAAATTGTTACTTGTTATCAATTAGCCATCTCAAAAAGAGGCCTTTATTAATTTTTTCCATTCTAGAGGTAGAAATGTAACACGAGTCTAGCCAATAATGTAAGCCCCTTGTATGGAAAAAATTTTCCCCACTTTTTATTATAGATTTGAAATAGTCTGAGAGGAAAATTCATTCAAACAAAACCACAACTGATAACCTTAATAGATATTTTCTCAATAATTTGAACTAAAAAGTTGTAGAAGGGACCTCACGCTATGAAATCAATTTTGGAAACAAGTCCTCACAAAAGTCCACCTCAGACCACTAGATCCCGCCTCAAACTGAAACAAGGACCTAAAGTCACATTTCTGGATTTTGATTTTGTTTGTCTATTTCTAGTTTTTCATAGTTCATATCCTAACACTACATTTTCATAGTTTTCATAGTTACATCATTTTATCAATTTTCCAATCCATCCATCACACATCATACATAAAAAAATCTAGATCCAAGGTTGACTGATTCACCATTTAAGTTGTAATTCAATGTCATATCCTTGTTGGTCTAGATTCCCCCAATGTTCTTGGAAAAGGTTCATTTTAGTTATCTATCCATTAGACCTAGGATCTCTTTTTCCAACGAAACAATCACTTGTTTATCATTTAGCCTTTACTTGACTGAGGGTAAGATCTTTTTTATATCATAGTAGTTGTGGAGGTGGAAACACCAAAATGGGGTTTGACTTAGGCAAGCCCCTATATGGCACAATCCTTTCCCCTCTTCCTTGTTTATAGGTTATAGATCTGAAGAGAATTGGAAAAGCATTGAATACCTAATTTCTTCAACAAGCATTCAAGTCCTACAAGTCAACAAATTAGGTAAAGTGGAATTTATCAGTGATAGACAAAAATTTGACATTGACTCTAGAGGAGAAGAACCTATAGATAGAGACCAAGTGAAATCTGAATTCAAAATCCGAGTATTTGCACTTTTAGCTTTAGGGTACCCTATACCTCTGACAACCATTTTAAGCTTAGATTTATATGCCAAGTTCCTCTATGTTTGCACTCTACTCTTCTGAACTCTATTTTTGGCTTTTAGTTTTGTGTTTTCCTAAAATCATAACAGTTTGTTGCATTTTCATAGAAAACCTAGATGCATCTTTATATTACCAAATTAAATCAATTAATCAATATCAAATCATCATCCACACAAATTGCAAAAGGACTAAAACCCTAATCCACCATTTTGGCTCTTCCATTGAGCTTAGTAGCCAAGTGAGTGTTTGAGATCAATTTTTAGTGCATGTATCCATTGTAATATAGGAGGAGTTGTGATTTAGACTTTAGATCCCTTTTTCCTATACCACGATCACAAATAATTAATATCAGAATTTAAAAAAATGCTATCAAATAATACCCAAACAATAATGAGTTATAGATAGTACATAATTGTAATCCTATAAAAAAGACTACACATACATTATTTTAAGTAGTTATCGGTGCTTATTAATTGACAAGTACAAAAAGTGAAAAACTATGAAGTTGAAAATGTGACCTATTCAATTTCAATGATTACACATCATATGTGAAGAAATACACATACACACCAAAGAGCAGACAATCATATACGACACAGAAAAGTTATAAAGAAAAGGCCTATGCAATTTACACGTTCCTTATTTATGGACCATTTAAATAACAAAATGCCATGTTTGCGTAGTTGAGTAGTCAATTTTGCTTGTAGACTTTATTGTACTTCTCCTACAACAAACTCCATTTTTTTCTACACAAAGCGCGGCGTAGAATAATAGTTTATTGTGAGAGACAGTCGGCAGGGTTTCCATACTGATTATTATATGTTGCATACATATCGAGTTCCCCTTCATTTGGACCAGGGCAAATGTCCTAATTATTTCAGTCTGTCAAGCACAACTCAAGAACAACTGTAGTTATTTGGTTCTTTCTAATAAATGTGTAGTTCTGATCTACCAACTACACTTAGGATGACAAACATAAATTTTTTATAATGGGTAACAACTACGGTTCGCGTGATACACTAAAATAATCTATAATTAGTAATACATTTGAGAGACAATCCAACTACTTCTACCAAATTTGTCTTTCACAGATTTAAAGCTATTCTGTCAAAACAAAACATAAATACAATATACGTTTCGGCTATTTTAAATCGTTGTGGGTAGCAGTTGTTACGTCTCACCTAGAATGGAATGCGATTTTTAGATAAAGAGGTTGATTTCATGATTTATAGGCATCGTACTGTCTAGTCTCAACAATTGTACATGCTACTCCATAGAAGCTGCTCATGGATAATGAAATGGAAGAATTTGTTTCTGATGGCTCTGTTGATTTTAAAGGAAAACCTAGTGTAAGAGCAAAGAGTGGAGGGCGGAGAGCTTGCTCTCTAATTATAGGTATTAATTTTCTCACCTTCAGCTTTTGTTTTTTATGTTTTAGTTTGTCTTAAGAGACTTTTGGTTTCTGATTTGTTTTCTAATTTTCTGTATATAGGCTACGAACTTGTTGAAAGATTGGCTTTTGCGGGAGTTTGGGCAAATTTAGTGGTGTATCTGACCACCAAGCTGCATGAAGGAACTGTTTCTTCCTCCAATAATGTCAGCAACCAATGGAAGACTTTCTCTCGGCCTTGGGTTTGATACACGTTGATAATATGGCCTAATGCTTTATTATCATCTTCGCACCTGCATGCACTGGTAACTGTTCTTCGACGCGGCCTCTCCTCACTGCAGCCACGATGCATGGGATGAAATTATGCTCATCGTATTTAAAGTAGAGGGTCGGGTGAAGATCCCAAGTGGTTTACTAAATACAATGTTCCCAAGTTAATTATCATTGGGTTTATTTTACCACCCTGGAATTCTATGTCTATACTTTATGTTTTGCTCTATTTAGGTGGCTCATAAAAAAATAGACTAGTGTTTTTTTCAATAAGATTAATCTATTAATGTAATTTTAGATGAGTCACTTATACAAATTAAAATTTAGAAAATTTAGAATGTACTGTTTAAACCTGATCGAGATCTACATGTAAAAAGTAGTGTGTTCACAACCGTACATAGGCATTAACTGTTGGTTATTTTGACATTGATTTTTGGTGCAGGGAATGGGGCTTATGACCCTAGCAGTATCTTTGAACTCTTTGAAACCACCGGAATGTCCATCAAATGAAGGATGTGGAAAGGCTTCTTCTCTGCAAATTGGGATTTTCTATTTTGCATTATATCTTCTTGCTCTGGGTAATGGAGGAACTAGGCCAAATGTCGCTACCTTTGGTGCGGATCAGTTCGATGATTTCCATCCCAAGGAGAAAAAGTACAAGAACTCATTTTTCAACTGGTGGATTTTTATAGTATTCTTTGGCAGTCTATTTGGTCAGACATTTATTGTGTATGTTCAAGACAACATCAGTTGGGGAGTGGCCTATGGAATTATCACTGGATTGATATTAATAGCTTACGTTGTATTCATGATAGGAACTCCAATTTATAGATACAAAGTTGTTACAGGCAGCCCGCTGCAGCGAGTTGGGAAAGTAATTGTTAGGATGATTCAAAATTGGAAATTGCATGTTCCTACAGATGCAACTTATCTTCATGAAGTGGATTCAAAGAAGCACTGTCATGTCAGATACCTTGTTTGCTCAAAACCCTCATAATAGGAATTTAAGATTTCACCTTAAAGAGAAGACATCTGACAATTTAAACGGATGATTTCGACGAAATAGAATTTTTGACAAAGCAGCAAAGTCTTTAAATTGGCGACATTCAAATCCCGTTTGCATGTGGCAGAGGAGACAAAAGTTTGTGACAAGCTCCTGTCAGTTATGTTACCCAGTACAACATAGCAACAAGCAGCAACTCTTCATCACAACATTAATGATGAAGGTATTCCCAAATCACCCTCCCTGGCAGTATTATGTTTTCCCAAATACCAGTAGTAATCCATGATCGCTTTAGTGCCCTCACCATTCACGGGAAACCCAGAACCACTGCAGAGGATTGGTGTGGGTATTGTACTCCAGACTATTGCTATGGCAGTGGCTGTTCTAGCCGAAATTGTAAGGTTAAATGTAATTAAAAGCCATGGAATTGCAGATGATATGAATGCAATTGTTCCACTAACTTTCTTCACTCTCGTTCCACAGTTAGTAATAATGGGAATAGCAGAAGCCATGGTGGAAGTGGGTAAACTGGAATTCTTTTATGATCAAGCTCCAGAGACTATGCGAAGTATGGGAAATGCAATGTATGCAGCCTCTCAAGGAATTGGCTCCTTTCTCAGCAGTGGTATTCTAACAGTTGTAGTAAACATTACTGGAAGACATGGACACAAAAGTTGGATACTGGATAACCTGAATGCTTCACGACTCAATTACTTTTATGCTTTCTTAGTAGTTCTGAGTATCATGAACTACGTAGCTTTCTTGGCTACGTCTCGCTTGTATACTTATAAAAGAGAACCAAGTGAAGCCTTGGGAAATACTTCTTCCAATGTAACACAAGCAGTAGACCATATTAACACCAAGGGTGAAGGGATTCAGCTTTAGTGTGGATTGTATGCCATGAATTAAACATCGATGAAATCATTGTAACCGAGATTATAGATAGTAGTGAATAAATTGAATCCATGATTATCTCTTAATTATAGGTCGTGTTCAGCTGTCGAACTATCTTATCTACATTCTAATGCAAAATTTATATGTTAGTACATTCTCACTTACAAGCATATGACAACGGTTATGCTTGTAAGACTGTATATTTGTCTGAACCGTAGAGAATTTCATAGGGGTGTGTATATATATTTTGATTGTTTGAATAGTTTTATGTCAAATCTAGGGTATTTTATTATAGTCATATTGATTCTTTAAATGCTTGTATTACAAACATAGCGTATTGTACTTTTAATAATTATATTTCAATTAAAATGTGAACATGATAAAGTAGTTAAAAGAATTTAAAGTATCCTACATTTCAATTATTAATATGAAATATAAAATGATTTGAGTATAAAAGAAAATATACTTTGAGTTGAAAATTAAATTTTAGCAATTATTTTTTAATATATATATTTATATTTTTATGATTATAAATTTTATATAATTTTTTTTTTAGGTAAAAGGTAAAACGTTTGAACTATTTATATTAATATAAAGTGAAGTACATAGATACATGAGAGTGTCATATGAGATAACATAATAGGTATTGTAGAGGGGCCAAAACAAGACAAAATATCCCTAGTATTCGTGCAAAAAGGAAGAGAATTCAAAATAAAGCCTAAGCCTTGAGACAAAAAGAATTAGAAAACACAAAATCAATAGATTTGAACAGGAGTTTCAGTGGAATGCTCACAATACACCAAGGGAGGCATAGAAATCCAATATCCACTGGAGTTTTGGTGGAATGCTCACACCACAACTATTAACTCCAAATCATGCAACACATAATTTTGCTCTTAAGGTTTCAACATTCTAGATTCATAGGAAATTACTTGCCCATCTTGCATTAACACACCCCCTAAGCCCTCCTCGGATGCATCTATGATAACAGTAAAGTTACCTTCATGATCTGGTACTTTCAAAATCGGTACAGCAGTCAACTTATCATTGAGTAGGTCAAAGGATTCTTGACATTTCTCAATCCACTCAAATTTCTTCCCTTACTTTTGCAAAGAAGTAATCAGAAAGGCGATCTTGGAGAAGTTTGCAACAAACTTTCTATAATACCCCGCTAGACCCATGAAACTTCTTACCTCATAAATATTCTTGAATATTGGCCACTCTAGCACTACCTTGATCTTAGCTAGATCAACTAAGATTCCATCCACCGAGATCACATGCCCAAGATAATGCACTTTTCTTTGAAAGAAGGTACACTTAGAGAGTTTACCATACAACTTATGTTCTCGTAAATGTTGTAGGACTATCTCTAAATGTCTGCGATGATCTTCCTCATCCTTAGAATAAATTAGGATGTCATCTAGAAAAACCAAGACAAACTTATCTAGGCAATCCCTAAATACACTATTCATTAGGTTCATAAATGATGTAGGTGCATTTGTTAAACCAAAAGGTAAAAATGTGAACTCATAATGTCCATATCTAGTTCTGAATGTAGTTTTAACAATATCTTCATCCTTAATTCTCAAATAGTGATATCTAAATCTGAGACCTGTTTTAGAGAATACGGTAGCTCCCCTCATTTTATAGAAAAGATCATTGATGCATGGAAACAAATACTTATTCTTTATTGTAGCTTTGTTAAGCATACAATAATTGATGCACAAATGTAAAGTACCATCCTTCTTTTTCACAAAGATGACTGGTGCTCCCCAAGATGACACACTCGATCCTATCAACCCCTTAGACAATAATGCATCCAGTTGTTCCTTAAGCTCCACTAGCTTAGTTGTTGTCATCCTATATGGCACCTTGGAAATAGGTTCAAACCCTGGAACTATATCTATAGAGAAGTCAAATATATTTTTTGATGGCAACCCAAGTAACTCATCTGGAAACACTTCTAAAGCTTTCTCAATATAAAATACCTCTCCATGTCTAGCATTCCAGTTTCATCCATTTCACCATCTTCCATCTCTTGGAAGTTTTGTGACCTAAAGTTATCAAGGTTCTCTTCAAGTTCTTCTATCTTGATTGCAAAGAGTTTACACCCTTTCTTCTTAGCCCTAAATAGTTCATTGCAGAGATTTGACAAATCTTGACCTCTCTAGGTATCCCTTGAAACTTTACCTGATTACCAAGATCATCTAGGAATTCTATAGTTTTAGCATGGAAATCTACTTTAGCCCTATGTCTCCATAACAAATTCATACCTAAGATAACATCATAGGATCCTAAAGGCATGACATGTAGGTTCGCTTCTATAAAAAAACATCATAGGATCCTACCTAAGATAACATCATAGGATCCTAAAGGCATGACATGTAGGTTCACTTCTATAAAAAAACAAGGTAGCTCTATCTTATCCTAAAATAAACATTGTTCCACCTTTGCTCTTGTCTGGTTTACATACTCTATAGATCCCAAGATCTTACCATGTATCCAACCTTTCTAAATAATTGCTTAGCTACTCTAGGTGAAATGAAATTCTTAGTTGCACTAGTATCTATAAGTATAGAAATGGGTAAGCCAACAAAATACCTAGAGTTTCAATTGGAGTCACTTGATACTCTGCCTAGAAATCATCCACAAATGAATGTATCTTTTGTTGGAACATCACTTGTTGGGTAGGTAGTCAATTACCATAAGATTGTGACCCATAAGACCTATTGGGATGTTCTCTAGAAAAGTGGTATGCTCCACATTTAAAGCATCCAATAATCGGTCATCTCTTCCTTGTGGGTTCTCTAGATTATCTAGCATTTCCACCAACATTGTTGGTATCCCCACCACTAGAACCATTCCCTTTATGTTCTCTTTTTAATTCTTTTCCCCCATTACGGGATCTTTTTCCCCTTGCTTAGGTACATTTTGCACAACTTTCACCTTATTTGGAGTTGTCTTATCTTCTACTCTTGCTACCTTCTTATGGTATCTATTTTCTTGATGGGTGGAGATAGACTTGAGTTTCTACTCTTGTTTGACTGCTTTCTCATACACAAGATCCATAGTTGTTGGACTGTGCACATCTACCTCTCCTCCAATCTGACTGTCAAGTACCATGATAAACTTTCTTATGCAGAAGCATTCATCTTTTTGGTACAAAGGAACATAATGCAAAAGTCATGAAAACTTCTCCCAATACTCATTAATAGTCATATTAGCTTGTCTCAAACTCATGAAATCCATGAGTTTCTAGTCAAAGTAGAGTTAGGGCAACCATCTCTTAAGAAAAATGTCAACAAATTCACCCCATTTCAGTTTCCATGAGTTAATATTTAGTTCCATATTTTTATTCATCCACTAGTTAGAGGCTTTTGCTAACTAGTATGTGCCCCATGCGGCTTTGGTGACCTCAATGTAATTTTGAATCTCAAAATACTTCTCCATTTGGAATAACCAAGCCTCAAATTCATCTCCATTGATGCCTCCCTCAAATTTGGGTGGGGTAATTTTCATATCTCTGGAATGTTCAGAAGCCACACACTTCTTATTTATTTCCTCAAATAAAGAAGGTGATTTCTCTCTCTCTCTTGAACATGAGTTTAATCACGTCCATGAGAAGAGTTTTCTCCCTCATTTTCATTATTGGGAACTTCCTTCTCAACCCTATCCTTTACCCTTTCTTGTTCTAGGTTTACCAACCTAGCTAAGATTTGGTCAAGTCTAGCTTCAACTCTTACTAGTCCTTGCCCAACTTCTTGGCTTCTGCCAAGATTGTTCCATGTCCTCACCATCTTCACAAGAACAAATTTTACCTAAATGTTTATCCATGTTAGATTTAATCATGTTATCAACTATCTTATGGAAAATATTAAAATGGCATTCAAAGACACATAAGAATTCCACATAATATTAAGCACATGCTTTTGATAAATACATGATTTTATTCATTTCTTAAGGATTTCAATATCCTTTTTTATTACATGGAGTGACTATTTAGATAGTTGAGTGGAGATTATCCCTTAGATTTACTCCCTGAAACATAACTTAATGGAGTATATCCTACTAATTGAGATTGTTTCCCATCTCTCATTGGTTCATACCTATCCTAGAATGGAAAGTAGCCCTTGAATTTTTCATCTAATACATAGTTGCGAGATGCATAACCCTCAAACTCATTACTTGAGGAAATTATAATCACTTCCACCATTGGAAGAAATCTAGGGTCCCTACAGATAAATGCTAGACTAACACTTCCTTTTGAGGGAATATCCCTAGAAAGTGATAATGACTTAGACATCTCTGGTGAGATGGATGCTAGGTAGTTGTACATGGCCTCCATCTTCATCTTTCTCTTCACATCATTGATTTAAGAAAGTGTGTGACTGAAGTGTCACTTAAAGACATTGTCATAGTTAGTACCCTCAATTGTTCTAATGATGGCTTTCTTCTTCCTTCAGGTAGCGCTCATATTTTATTAGAGACTTTTGAGTGCAATTTCCAAACATTAGATAGTGTTGGACGAAAAGTATGATGATCTATCATAGGTTCCAAAGCTAAACCTAGTAGCTCTGATACCACATGTAACATGCCAACCATTCACTGAAGTAATTCTTTCCTAATTTTTCACTTTGTGAGTAAATAAACTATGTAACAAGCCATTGCAATAAAAAATTCTTTTCTTTATTGATAACAAATGCATAAAGAAGCCATAACAATATAAAACAAGGATTCCATTTCAATTTAATAATTTCACAAATTACAATATTCCAAGAATTACACAATTACATACATAGCTCAATTGAGCTTCAAAGCAATATATGTAGATGGTCCAAGATCTGCCTTTCAAAACCTTTTGCTTTTGTTGCCTACTGAGGAGGAGAAGCATCACTCAAGCGCTTTTATGCCAACCATGGACTCATATGTGTTTTGTGCACATCTATCATGTGATAGATGGCCCTACCCTTTGATGAAGAGATTGGTTGAGTAACCCCATACAACAAACCACATTGAGCTTTGTGTTGTTCCCTACATGACTAGAACTTATAACTCTACAATCTGGAACAAGCATGTACTACATGGACATGGTGAACTGATAGTGGAGCTAAAGGCAATCACACTAGTTTGACCAAAATGTTCTCACTTAGTACTTTGAGTGAAGTTCATTTATTCACTTAAACTACTTAAAAGATTGTTTTGACTTAAGGCCACTATAATCTATGCATAGGTAATCCCTCCCATGGGTAATATTTAACCCCATGATTAACCTATCATTAATCTTACATACTCTAAGTCTAGGGTATTTCTACTCTTATAACATATGTAAAAGTTCTCTCCCTTCATTGGAATAACAATCCCAAGAGTAATCCACTAGCCATCCATTATAATCAAATAACTTAGCTATGAGTAACCCTTAAGCTACCCATGTTTAATCATATCTAGTATATTAATACTTATGACAAACAATTCCTCCTATTATGGAGTAATTACAAGCACTTCACAAAACATCATTTAACCAAGTTCTATTTTCCTCTCAAAGAAAATACTATTTTCCCCTAATGCAAGTAATCACAATAGACTAAATAAAGCATTCAATAATCAATATTTCATAGCTAAGACAATTAAAGGAGGAATTATCCCCATGCCTATAACTCACTTATCTAATTGACTGAATGATGCACAACTTCACAATTTTAGCGACTAGCTTTACTTTGACTTCACAAGCAATGCCTCTATAAATCCTTCCCTCATGTTCATAATGTGCTTCACTCTAAATAATCAAAGCTCTCTCAAAATACTCAGAATAAACTTACAGAATAAGACAAATCAGAATTGTGGAATAGAATGTGTATAAAATGTAGAGCAAAAGCCATATGGAATGCATCCTAAAAGAGATAAATTCATTCTCTATTTATACAACAACAAGGAGACTCCCTAGCCTACAAAAAGGCATGTAAATTGATGTTAGGATCCATGAAAAACTAAAATGTGGAATATAAGAAAAGCGCATACTCAACATAGAATGCCACAGATCAACCACATTAGTTGACAACAATATATGACTATTTCAAACAACACATGATCAAAAGGTGACATTCAAATTGCTCTCAAAATGAATTTCTATAGCAATCAAAACTTCTTAATATAGCGCCAAGTAGGTATTCATTCACCCTATAAGTTGGCATGGCCTCCACCTTTGAATCAGTCTATTCTCAAAATAAAACACTTGTATACTGTCAACTAAGTCTATGATGAGTCATTTTATCCCATAAACCAACTTTGACTAATTCATCTACTTGTTGTAACTTAGCCTTTCATTATGCATTTGCATTTACTTTATGTTGATATTTATTCCATGATAAGGCATTTCAAGTATTTTTTGTTTACTAAGTCGAAGATGTTTTACCTCAAAGTGTCGACTAAATCAATCTCTCCAAATTGACTTATTCGCTGCACTTTGTATTGCATATAGTTTGATCTTAATTCATTTCCAATATACATTATATCTGGCCTCTACAATGCTTGTATATGTTGCATGCAAATTTTCCTATGTTTATGTTAATAAATTAGCCTCAAAGCATTGTATAAGTTAATCGATTCCCAAGCATTTAATCATATTTAAATATATATTCATATATTTACACATACATACATATGTGTATGTATATCAACACACACATGTACACACACATATATATGTTAATATATATCTATATATATTCCTGTATGTACATGTATACATATGTATACTTTTATCAACACTTTCGTATGGGAATGTTTGTTTTCCAATCATACATGTGTATTGATACATGTATACATATGGATATATGTATGTATGTATATATATACACACATTCGATTACACACCATAGTCATACACAATTACTATTATATTGATAAGTGCCTACGTGTGATATATCTATACATATACATATACATGCCGTAAGGTCCATTTGATAGTTCCATGCATATAAGCAACCTATTCATAAGAATGCATAGTTATTTCTACCTATGCACACTCATGTACGTGTTCCTTAATGTGTATGGTCTATCATCAACACGCATGTGTGTACATACCCATACATTCCATATATGTTCTACTCATCAATACAAGCATAGTAATATAAGAAATAAATTGCAAGCTAAAACAAATAAACATCACCCAATTATCCAGTCAATAGGAATCAAGCCCCTTACTAATGTAGACACATCAACTAAGGATGACTTAAACCAACTTCCCACATAATAACTTGAATCAACCATACTACTATGAGTGTGTATAAGCTCAAATAGGTTATGTTACTGGTTACCTAACCAAGATATTCTCCTAAGTGATACTTCTCCTCCACTTGGAGGAATTGAACATATACCTACATCCACTAACACATGCACACAATAGCTAGCTATTCAACAAAATATGAATTACACATAATACATCTCCATCATTAGAATATCAATTCAATAACCATCCATTTCACATATATGCATTTCTTCAAATATCATTAAATGAGATAACATTCATTTTTAATTCATTGATAAAAAAGTGCACACACAATTTATTCACCTTCAGTATTCAAATTACATTCACATTTACCCTACATATTAATAGTAAATAGTAAGTACACAATTGGGGTGTAACATACTAACTATTCACTGAAGTAATTTTGGCTAAGTTTTCACTTTGCGAGTAAATAAACTATGTAACAAGCCATTGCAATAAAAAAATTATTTTCTTTATTGAGAAAAAATGCACAAATTAGCCATAACTATATACAACAAGGATTTCTTTTCAATATAATAATTTCACAAATTATAATATTCCAAGAATGTACACAATTACATACATAGCTCAACCGAGCTTCCGAGTAATAAATATAGATGGTCTAGGATCTACCTTTGAAATCCTTGGTCTTTTGTCACCTGTTGAGGAGGAGAAGCATCACTCAAGTTCTTTTCTAACAATTACAAACTCATATGCACTCCCCCACACATCTATCACCCTTAACACATGTAGATAGAAAAGACCATTGAGAACCCCAACCTGTCACAACAATGAGATTTTTATCTCACAATGGAGATTATTTTTACATGCAAATCAAGTTGCATGGAACTCTAATTAGGCTTGATGCAAGATTTTTGGGAAGGGTTCTTGTTTCATTTCTTTGATACCATGTTAGGATTTTCATCCAAAATCATAAAAAAGGAACCTTATGCTTCCACAAAAACACACTTGCACACAATGATAAGCCTAATTCACATTAGAATTAATTTGAATGCACAATGAGATCTTTCTTAAATAAGAAATTGAGAAGCAATCCACCTATCATGTGGATTGACCAGTGCCCCATGATGTGGCACAAATGAGAAGACAAGTGTCTTCTAGGTGTCAACCTTAGGATCACTTGGAATGTGCAAACCAATAACCTATTTGACCAAGTGATGAACCTTGATGCCAAGGGTTGAGTGACCTTTAAGGGGAGATGGAAATTCTTTCAACCTCATAAAGGTAGAACATAAGGTTTACCAAATAACTTGGTAACCTCTAGAGGTCTAAAAGGTTGCACATTCAATTAGACAAGATGTTGTCTAACCTCATCAACCTAAGTACACTTAAGTATATTGAATAGATAAATTATTCACTCTAATACATGAAAATTGAGAAATTTGGCAACAAGAAATGTGTCTCCTACTGCAATGTGTTGAGGCTTAAATTGGAGATGGAGAGAGATTCAAAGCCTGCAAAGCTTCCAAGACATTTCATTGAAGTCTATAAAGTTCTAAAAAATAGTATAGAGATGCCACGTGCACACATTCTATGAATATTTGCATGCATGACAATGTCAAAAAGTAGATGAATATAGCTAAAACTAATTCTCTCCACTTGCACTTTCAAGAAAACAATCATTAACAAAAATTACAAGATATGTGGATGATCAACAAAAACTAAGTTCAAACTAAAACATGAAAATTAGCATTATCCTATGGTACTAACATCAAATTTGAAAATAATTATCCACTGTTCATTGAGATCCCCCCAATGAGACTTCAACCATTGTAATAAAAATTCTTTGTTCCAATTCATAGAAACATATCCATTTGTTCTTTTTAATCAAGAATTATGAGAAAATAGTAAAAGATTATCATTACTTGTTGCTTTAAAGCCTGTAACATGTTGGTTAATTTGAACGAACCAATCAGGCCTTAGCAAGTACCTATGATTTTTCCAAACCAAATTCTCAAATACTTGCCAGAAAAGTGGCCAACAGATGAGATAAAACGTATATTATTTTATCTCCTACACTTCGGGTTCTACCAGACCTAGGAGGGTATTCCCACAATGAAAAATATATAACTCATTTCAACAATTTACACATACATTGTAAATCAAGGTAGACACATTCTCATTAATAGAAAATAAGATGAAATCACTCACAAAGATGACAATTCTTTGAGTTAATAATACATCTTAAGCTGAGAATATGAAATAACAACAAACACAAATGGGTCAATGATTATTTTAAAAGATTTCTCTCAAGTTGAGTGACTGAAACCACAAGAAAGGCTCAATGGGTTAAAGATTAGTGTCATTATCTATGGGCTAGGAGTCTACATAAATTGAAACATAAGGCTTGTTTAATTCTGAGCAATTATGATCTAGTGATATCACTTTGTAATTCACAAATCAATGATTGAGAACTAAAGACTACTTATCAAATCCAAATGACTTGATATATGAACCCACGATATAATCCAAGCATTTTAACTCATTCCATAAACAAGAGCCAAAACCAGATCACATATCAAAGTATAACATGATGATAATTAATGAAATGATCATTCATCAGTATTTTCATTAATGATTTTAATACAAAACCAGAATGGAGAGACTATAGACTCATAAAATCTCCATTATCGTTCAAATATACTCAGAAACCAAACATTTAACTAAATTCACTATCTAGACTCAAAGCATTAGATAAAGACTCAACATATCTACTGTGTGTTCTATATTTCTCTCAATGTAGCTCCAAAATTTAAACAAAAGATCCACACAAATGGCCTTGAATTCGCTTTTATAGAACAAGGGAGAAAAACAGGCTACGGGCCAAATGTACACATGTCACACTTCAATTGGACCACTCAAAGCTATATTCCTAAATTTAGTTATATTTGTAACAAAAAGTGGAGGGAATACACATAAGACAAATAATATTTACATTCACAATAAAGAGAAACTTTTCCTTTTCAAAAGCACGTCAAAAGAACACATCCAATTTATTGAACAAAATGAAAAAATGATGTAGACCATAAATGAGTCAACATCTCAATCAACATTCCACATCATATATAGTCGATACTTCTATGTGAGACATATATTTTAACTTTGTAACCCTTGAAGCTAAACTTGTACAATACATGACCCAATATATGTTTCACAAACCAAACCTTCCAACATACAACCTTCCCCATTCTTCATACTCTTCCTGAGATGGCCAATCAAAATCCATAATTTTGTCCATGGATTTCCTATAAGGGGAGTACTTGGTTACCACTGCATTGGACTCCCTATCAAAATCCTCCAGAAAGCTAATAAGAAATGTTAACCCCCCCATAGTGTTATTGAAGAAATCAATATTAACATCTTTGCAAATTTAATCTACTTGGGAATCAATAAATTCATCTAGTTCCCTCTTCCACACTTGCAATGGTTTCACTTCATATTTGGCCATCTCAATATTTGGTAGTGGTGACAAATCAGTGTGGTTATATTGAGCTATCAACTCTATTATCTTTTTCTCCAATGGGGATGCATATCCTTAAAACTTCTACTCGCTTAACTCACACACAAACTCATAAACTGGAAGCACTAGAGGGTACTTATCTTCATCCTGGCCAACTCCCACTAATATCAACTTCAATCTCTCAACTCTTGGGACAAATTTATTCAAGGTTGGTATAGCCAACACCTTATCTCTTATGGAAAACCTCATTGTAGACACCATCAAAGCATAGTTGTCATGCACACTATTGAGTCTATCCTAAATCTTCTCATTTAGATGCTTTAAGGAAGTGTGGACAAATTTTGACATATTATCATACATTGTGTCCTAAGCTTTCTCTAGCAATTTCTTATATGTCTCAATTTGCAGAAGTAATTGATCTCTGTCAGATGAGCTAGAGCTTGGTTTACTTATTTCTTACTCTGCAATTGATTCTTGTCCCCGACTACAAGGTACTATTGCTAAATCCTAACTATGAAATGAATGCTGCATAGATGTCATTGGAGAAGCTGAAGATGGGTGGCTTGAGCTCGGTTGACACCATTCTCTCTGTACTTTCTCTCTTTGTTTATAAAATGCCAATTTAGTCTCTAGTGTAGCCACTTTCTGTTGGCTGCTCTCATAGTCATCCAAGAGTTTTCTATATTTAACTCTAATATTATCTCTTTCCAAGGTAAGAACCTCCACAATTGATGGGGTAAACCTGGCAAAATTAACAACCATGTCTGTAGCTTCCAAAGATGGAGTGTCAGCAACTCTTTTTACAAGAAATTGTCCACTAAGTTCTGATGGCTCTGCCAAGGCTGGTTTCCTAGATGCCAAAGATAGTGACCATATGGCTAATGCATCCTAATCCTCATTGAAGGTTGAACCTCGAAGTGCCATTTCCAATTCTTCTTATGTCTATACAAGAGGTCTTTCAGGCCTTCTTATGGCATCCAAAACAATAGCATCAAAAAAATTCCATTCTTGGCAACAACAACACACCACTCTTTTTTACAAGCTCTTTTCCCTCTTGGGCATTAATATTTTTAAACTCATTTATCATAAGGGTATGTGCAGGATCATCATGGAAAAAATAGACCCTTAAGTGGCAAAAAAATCAGAAAAATCAGAGTTAGGAAATTTGACATAAAAATTTGAATAAGTTATCTATATTATTTAAAAAATATGTAAGAATAGAATCTATAGAAAATTTAACATAGTTTCTAAACTACTAGGTTTATTTAAAAAAAATAGAAATCTATTTGGTGAAAATTTGAAATTTCAATGTAGTAGTACTTAAATTTCAGGGAAAAAATAAGAAGTAGGTTCTCGACCACCCTAACCATAAAATGATAATATTTTTTTATAATATTTTAGATATAAGTAGAGGACTCATGTACTGATGTGATGCATATTTTTTTGTAATTTTTTCCAAGTAAATAATTAATTATGAATTTTTTATTACAACTTTTAAAAAATATAAAAAACTTGTATGTTTGACCACCTTAACTTGGTCAAAAATTAATGAAATTAAATTTTTTATTTTTTTAATCCTATATTATGCGAAGCATAGAATGTGGCACATTTTTTGGATTCAAAAAATGTGATACCATTTGAAAGCTATAGTTTTTTTTCAATTAGTCTATCAATCAAAACTTTAGTCGTAATTTGAATAGAAAATGAATAATAATTACTTATTAAATTCAAAGTAAAGCATAATTTATATTCATGGAAAGCTAAGAATATCCTTTAAAAACCCTTTTCATTTCATCAATTTTGGGTAAAAAAAGTCGTTAGCCAAATACCCATCATATTGCCACTTTTTGGCCCATCATGATCCTACACATACCCATAATGCTTCCTACATTTTCTTGAATAACATTTTCAGGCAATTCAAGGTGCAAGCTTCTTTCAATGGCAACCTTATTTTCATAGTCCGCATTCTTGGATTTCCACTAGAAATCCTGGAATGTTGAGGTTTGAATGAAGGAATCATCTTCCATAAATTCTTTTCTAGACTCTACCCTCAAGTCATCTGTAGTATTCAATCCACAAATGTTAAGCTTCCCTAATCTGAGGATGCTCTGTCCTGAACTTGAAGCAATCACTCCCTCATGAGGAGGCATTCCAATTTGCATTTCCTCAGGGGTGACATAGATCTCATCTTCATTTGTGTCAGAATAATCAACCACTCTTGATTCAGTTCTTTGCTTCTTTTGAGGTGGTTGCTCAGGAGGGGAAAAATTTTTAGGAGGTGAATCAAGATCAATTAAAAGAAAAGTGGCCTGTGTAGGAGGAGTTGGCATTGCACTCTTGGGATCTAGTCTGTTTTTGGCTTTTAAGATGTGATAGCAGCTATTGAGCTCCTTTCCTCACTTGCTACTTTCTTCCTCCTAGAATAAATTCTCAACTGTTTAGGTGGTTGAGATGGAGGTCTTTCTTCTAATGTCAATTCAACACTTTCTTCCACCACCATTGCCTTTCCTTTATCTGAAACCTCTTGCTATTCTCTCAAAACACCAACAACACTCTCAAAGTTTTCCATAACATGCATAGATTTATTGAAATCACCCTGTATATTTGGGAGAGGATCATATTGGGTATTATTCTTCTCCTTAGCTTCTACCATCTTTCTATAAGCTAGGTATTTGTCTTTTCTTTCATCTTGTTCCTCAAGTTAATGACATTCCTAATAACATCCTCAGGGTAATCAAAATCATGTACAAGGGTACCCATTTTCTTATTTGATTTGAGTTTTCTAATGAAGCCTTCAAGATCATGATTCCTCAGGCTCATAGTCATCATTTTGTAAGGAGCTAGCAAATGCTCTAATTCATTCACTGTCCCTTTTGTCACAATGTAATCTACAAATACTATCCACTCTAGGAAGAATGATCCCTTCCTTTTTGATTCAGGTAAACATGTTTCTTGTGAAGCTCCTAACTACCTCATGATATCAAGGAACCCTATTCTCAAAGAAACATTTGTAGGAAAAACATATGGGCCCAAACCACTACCATATATCTTGAAAATTGTCTTATCAGGATACAAAATCAACTCTCCCTAATTATGGCTCAAATTCAAATCTAGCCTCAACTCCCTAGGTCTCAAGAATTCATGGATTTCTTTGGATATTCCAGGTTGTTGATATACTAAGACCCTCTTTATCTTGGATGTAAAATCATTTCTAAACATTACAAAGTTATACCTCTTGTCATCTTTATCAAAGATTCAGGTCCAACACTGAACAGGCAAGTCAACATCATCCTTCTTCCTTTCCAAGGTGGTCTCCTTCTCAAAGGATCTTTGTCCTTTGTATAAGAACATATTCATTAACAATGAGTACCACTAGAACTTCACCCATTGTTTTCCTTCTCCCAATTCAACTAAGCCCTGATGGATATGTTCAGCTAGATAAGTTCCATAGTCATAAACAATACTATACAATTGGTGTTGCAGATGTGTGGCCAAGTAGCTATACTCCTTCTGTAATGTGTCAAGTGGATTGGCACCAACAATTTGGTACAAATAATATATAGTCTTTCTGAAATAACTAGAAAAATAGCTCATTGGGAAAGGTTCGAGCTCTCTATCATCAATCCTACCTTCCTCCTGTGTTTCCTAGTTCCAGTGACTGCAGTATGTAGAGGCAATTGTTCTGATAAACACCTTGGTATTATTGTACTCTGTTCCAATAGTGTCCACGTTTAGAGGAACCATGTCTTGAATCCATTGATGCAAGTCAAAGAATTTTTCAATTTCTTCCCTGGTTATTTCTACCATAACCACCCCATCAAATGCTCTGACTTCCCTAGAAACTGGGTCATATTTTGATGATATATATTTGAAGAGATCCACATCCATGTACACATTTGGAAATATCAGTTTCCCCATGTCCAACATCCATGGGTTACTAAAAGGGGCCCCATGGTTCCTATTTCTGAACCAGTGTTGCAACATCTGCCATCCCGTGTAAGGTACCTTGGCATCCTTGATGAAGCAAGCCTTATCTATTATCCTCTCCTTCATAGTAGGGCTGCAAAACAATACCCTACACTTTGGTTTCTTACTTGTAGACTAGGGTGGCAAATAAATCACATCCTAAGAAAGGGTTCTGGACTGGGTAGAGGAAAAAGAACGTTGAATTTTGGGAGCCATGGGCTTGAATATATAAGAGTTCTTATAGAGGAATTTTAACTATTCACTTCCTAATTGCAATTTAGAACTTAGGATGAGAGCTAATTGTGGGAAATTTACAGGGCTACGGCTTTTAAAAGCAAAGATTAGCCCTAATTTAAAGCAATGAAAGCAGAATGATGAAACACACTCATTTTAAAATAGATTAAAAGAAAACCCTAATTCAAAAAATTGAAAAGGTATAAAATTGCATTTATTGTACTTATTGCTTTTAACCGTGACAAACCCTAATGTCGTCGAGGAGAACTTCCACAATTCTCTTCTCAACTCTTCATATTTCCTTGGACACATCCTCAAATATCAAACATGCAAGAGTCAACTACATGCACAATTTTTTAAGGAAATTGAATAGGTTTATAGGTCACCTCCGCCATTAATGCCCATTCATGCAAAGCAAAAAAAATTTGACGGGCATACCTTGCAAGTTTGAATACATGCCGTTGATCCATAGTTGAGCTGGACATCTTGAATGACTCAGATTGAGTCAAACACATTTGAATTCACAACACTGCTCTAGCTTGGATGAACAACCAATAGAAATTCGCTGTCAGGACTCTCCCCATGTACGTGAGGACCCCACCCCATAGTAGTCATAGAATGCACATGGTAGCATCTCACGGGTCTTGTCATTTTTAAGGAACTTGCATCATTCCTCTGTGAGCTGGCGGGGAATGGCTGTGATCATTTTCCTTCACTCAATTAGTACCGTTGATCTTAAAGTGTAGGACGTTGAGATGGGGCATGGCAACTGGACCCACTTACACATGGCATTATTTCACTAACCACGCAACAATTAAACTGCACTCACTTCAAATGGACAGACGAGCGGCGAGTGGCCCAGATTAAATCCTATGATCTGGTGATTTATGAACCTCCACATGAAACGATGTTACTCATAAAAGAGGGCCTCACTTGGCCTATGAGGGAATATCCTTCAGGAAATTATGACTTAGACATAAGTCATTTGTATGTGAAATATTGAAGGTTGACCTTGGGAATATTTAAGACACCTTGCGACCAAGGATGACCAAACAGTCCTAAATGAAAGGGCTCGTCAAAAATGTTAAATGATGACTCAAGAGGTAATTTATATCATTGGTAAACGAACCAATAATTCAACATAGAATTAAGACATCTGAGGATTACATGGGGATTTTGGATGACAAGGCTATTCAAATAAAACCCTAAACCTTGTGTGTAATCAACATACTATGCTGATATTGAGGGTAGAGGACCTCAAAATATCAAGGATTTTTGGGTGTCTAACATTGGTTCATGCTCAGGGACACATACCCTAGTGGATATGGAATGAAACAGATCTCTTGGCAGAGTAGACCAAACACATAGTGATAAAAAAAGGTAGGAGCTTGCCCGTACCAAGCAAGTAGACACAACGAAAAGTAAACACACCAAACCCTATGTACAAAATTTACAAAACTATACAATGTACATGGAGACAAACCTATTTAAGGAGAAATCTAGGGTTTTAGGAACTATCCATGTACTGGCAGTTCCAAAAATTGACCTGCAAGTGATTGCAAGAAGTAAGAATCCTCCCCATGCATATCTGCGATTAAGTAAGGGCCAAGCCACAGGGGATCAAACTTCCCATGTTTTCCTTTATCTTCTAGTCTGGCATTCCACATTAATACCATACATCCTATCTCAAATTTCCTTGGCATAACTCGCTTGTCATGTAAATATTTAACTTGAAGCTGCATTTTCTCATTCTTCTTGTGAGCTTCTCTTCTTAGCTCATCAAGCTCAGCCAATTCAGTCATCCTATTCTACATCTCATCACAAATGCAGTATCATATTCCTGTATGAACTTATACATTTTCATCAAATTATTGTGTGGGATCCTAGCCTCTACTCTATACACCAAGTTGAAAGGGGAATTCTCAATAGCTTTCTTGACTATGGTTCTATCTGTCCATAATGCTAATTGCAAATTTGAATCCCAAACCTTCTTGTTCCTGTCAAGAACTCATTTAATGATCTTCATAAGGCTTTTATTACTGGACTCAACTTGTCCATTTCCCTAAGGGTGACATGGAGATGAATATGATACATTTATGCCATGCTCGTTACAAAAGTCCCTGAATTCTTCAAATCTAAAGCACATAGCATTGTCTGGGACAATTCTTTCAGGAACACCAAATCTGCTTAAAATGTTCTTCATTAGGAAATCAATGACTACTTTTCTAGTGGTTTTCTTGGTGGGGATGGACTCAACCCACTTTGTGAAGTAGTCAATAGCAACCAAGATCCAAGCATGTCCTCCATTGGACTTCACCGCTATCTCTCCAATAAAATAAATACCCCACTATTGGAAGGGGGTTGGCGTTGAGACTGGTCTAAGTAGTAAATTACTTGAGAATTTTAGTTTTCTTGTAAATTTCTGACAGAAATCACACTTTTGCACAAGCTGGTGTGCATCCTTGAATACTGTAGGCCACCAAAAGCCATCCCTCAACACCTTTTTTGTTGTTGTCTTAGCCATATAGTGACCTTTGCACACTCCTTTATGCATTTCAATCAGAAGATCTTTCGCTTGGTCACCATCCACACATCTGAGGAGTACACCCTTTGGGATTCTCCACCAGAGTTCACCATCAATGATAACATACCTGATTGCATGTAACTTCGGGGTTCTTCTTTCATTCTTAGGCATGCCATCTGGGCATTTCATGGTTTGCAAGTATTCAACAATCCTTTGATGCCAACCACATGTTTGCATATCACAAATGGGAGAGACATTCTCCAACTCCACTTCATTTATTTGATTAGCTTCTAGGTTAGATTCAACCATAAGCTTAGCTAGGCCTTGGCCCCTTATTAGCTTTGTAATCTGAATGTCTATGTTTAATTCCTAAATCCTATTTATCCATCTACATCTTTTTCTTGTAGTTTCTTGTTGAGTAAAAATGTCCTTGACTGCTATGCTTGGGACATAAGTCACCACCATTGCATTAGTCAAATATGTCTTGAAATTCTTGACAACCTTAACTAAAGCAAAATCTTGCTTCTTAGTGGTATCATATTTCAACTCGGCTACTTGCAAAGATTTACTAAAGAAGGTGATTGGTTGTTCATAACCCTCATCATTTTTCTGCAACAAGAGTCCAACTACCATGTGAAAAGAGGAAAATGTAAATAATTGGAAAGGCTTGGCATAATTTGGAGTTTTCAAGATAGGTGCAGCTTTAATAGCATCTTCGATAGCTTGAAAAGCTTTAAGAGGCTCTTTTGACCATGCCACCTTTTCTCCTTTCTTGAGCATCTTCAAGATAGGTCTAACTATTTCTGCAATATTAGTGACGAACCCCCTTAGAAAATTTATTTTCCCAAAGAAAGATTGAATGCCTTTGATATTCCTTAGTGGTGTAATTTTGTCTATAGCTGCCACTCTTTTAGGATCAATTATGATTCCTTCCTTTGAGACAATATGCCCCAACAACTTTCCCTCTTTAACTCCAAAAGAACACTTCTTTTGATTCAACGAGATGCCATACTCTAGAGCTCTAACAAATATTTGCTCAAGGTGCGAGCAGTGATCCTCCTCTTTCTTACTATGGTCAGTAAGATCATCCTGGTAGATTACAAGGAACAAATCTATAAAATCGGAAAAAGCCACATCCATAGCCCTCTAGAAAGTAGCACCAGAATTTATCAAACCAAATGGCACTTGAAATAGACATAAGTCCCCCATGGGGTTCTAAAAGTTTTTTTGTATTGCTTTGATTCCTTGACCATGACCTAGTTGTAGCCAGAGAACCCATCCATCATAGAAAGTAGCTCACAACTAGTGACTTTCTGTAGCATTGCTTCTACGTTGGGTAATGGGAAATTATCTTTCAAGGATGCCACATTGAGGTTCCTAAAGTCTACACATAGTGTTAAGTTTCCATTCTTCTTCCTGAAAAGAACTAGGTTGGACACCCATGAGGAGTGTCTTATAGGTTTGATAATTCCCACATCACTTAATTTGGTGAGCTCCTCCTACATTTTGGGCCTTAATGTAGGATTAATAGCCTTTGTTTCTACCTAAATGGTTTTTTGTCAAGCTTTAGTGGAATTTCATGTTGAAATAGCTCCTCTTTGTAGGCTTTCAGATCATTGTAAGACCATGTGAACACATGTCTATACTTTCGTAACAATGCAATCAACACAGTCCTCACATGCGGTTTCATTCTCTTCCCTATATATACTTTCTTAGGAGAAATTTTTGTTCCCAAATTGATTTCCTCTAAGTCCTCTTTATGTGCACTCAATTGCTTAACATTGGATATATCTGGGCCATCAAAAACCCTCTCAAGTGCAACTAAACCTTTAGGAATTTTATTGGTCTTAAGTTGGATTACCTCATTACCAAATAGTGTCTCCTTTCCATCCACTTCTACCACATGTGAGCTGAAATCAATCTCTTGATTCTCATATATGTCTACACAATGTAGGAATCTCAATATGTCAATTTCATCATCGAATACCTGCCAATTGTAGATGTTGTCAGGTACTGCTGCCCTTGTTTGTACCTCAATTCTTGAGACACCATAAAAAATTACATCATCAAGCTTGACTGCAATATTAGCCAACAAATCTACTTTGACGTTATGTCCTCTTTCTACCCAACCTATTCCAAAGGCATCAAATGATTCAATAGTATCCCATACCTCATTCCTATACTGCCTCAACCTTTTATCCTTAGTTACAAATTTGGACCTGACTTAAGATACTACTAGCTCAGAGTTCCCAAATACTTTTAACAACTTTATTCCATGCTTAGAAGCTAATTTTAGACCAAGTAACAAGGCTTCATATTCAGCCACATTATTGGTACATACAAATTGTAGCAAGAAAGAGTATTTGAACATCTTACCTTGAGGGGAGATAAGAATGGCCCCAGCACCTGAACCTTCTTTTGAACATGCTCCATCAAAATAGAATGTCCATAGGGCACCTTCCTAGGATGTTTGTGAGATTTCCCTAGCAATTGGAGTAGGCTTAGCTTCTTCCTTTGATTGTTTTAACTCTTCTAGAGAGAAAGTGTCAAGCCTTGTGTCCACAACATTAACCATCGAGGGCTCCTTTGATTCTTCAACTAGCTAAATCATATGTCAAAACCTTGATTCTCTGGTAATTTTAACATCCTTCTGGTTAATGGAGAATGTGGAAAATGATAAATCACATTACATACTTCCCCCCGTGGAGGCACACCATTGTCTAGATAGCAACATCCCCTAAGTTGGGGGAATGCCCACTACTGTAACACTCATGACTAACTCCTTTTTAGGAAATGCAACTAGTGTATATGGAACCTCATAGATTACACCAATGACAATGAACTTCCTTGAATCCATGGCATAACATTTTCCATATGTACTATCAACTTTCAAACCCATTTCCTCCATGATCTTAACATGCATGATATTATTTGAAGCCCCAAAATCTATTATACATTTTTTGAGTATCTTTCCATCAATGATCAGACTCAAAAAGAAAGGATTCACCAAACTTGGGTTTGCTGTAATAGTAGTTCCTAAGTAGATCTCAGGGTTCTCACTGACAATTGCTTCCAGTTCAATACCTTTTGCTTGACTAGAACTTGTGTCAAGTACAACAGCCTTTGCATTGTGCTTATTTCCTCCTACAATACTATTGATGATAGCCATAGTTTTATTTTTATGATCGTCAATCCTCATCATTTCAAGAGTGGGACTGTGACCCAGATTTGGGATAAGACTTGAAACATGTCAATGGGAGAATAGCTAGGCATCTTAAGAAATACTATTTCCTAGGGACTTGTCTTTTCAACTTGTTTGTCAATTTTCTCAATAGTGGTTTTCAACTCTTTAACTTTCAGGTCATGATGTGCAAGCTCAATATTAGCCTTAGCTTTGCTACCTTTCTTAGCCTAGATTCTTATTTCTTTTGGCTCCTTGGGCTTGGTTTCTTCATTCTTGTTTTTTGCCTCAGCTCCTTTACTATCCACATTTCCTTCTTTTATGAATAAACCTCTAGGATGGCCTTGATTTCCACTCACCACTCTATTCCTCAAGTGGAGTTCACTTCGTTCTTGAGCTCTTGTAGCCAAGGTAGGTGTATATCTCTCTATCTCCTCATTTGAAGGTCTTCTTAGAGAAAATTTTGATGCCTCAAGAATGTAGGCGATATACTCATCTTCCCTTTCCTCATCTGATAGTATACACTTGCTTGTCGCTTTTGTATATCCACATCATTTGTGTCAACATCATCACTAGAAGAATAACCACCATATTCCAAATTTGACCTAGTCATGAACATATTTGTTGACTCATCTAGATTGTGAGGTGAATAGAATTCTCCTTGATCTTCTTGGTTTTCTGACATAGACCTAGCTACATCACATTGTTGTGATGCATGGGTCTTCTCACATGCTTCGCACCAAGGTAAATCCTCCACTACATTCATGGTATTCTTATGTAGAGGATCAGGTGTAGCTTGGTAATTCTTCTGATTATTCTAGATTGGCTCGCCATTATTCCAATTGGTAAGATAGGGGAAATCTTGAAGTCTAGGAGGCCTATCATTTCTCTAAAATTGAGGTTTATTAATTTTTTCTTGCTTTTGTAATAGACTAAGAACTTGATCTAGCTTCTCATCAGAAGTCGTGGTCTTGCTAAATTTCTCATTTTGAGCTTTGGGATTCATTAGAAGTTTAGGGTCATCTCTCCTTCCTACTTTACCAGAAGCCCTCCTATTATTCTCAATATTCACAGCCATTTTATATGCCTTAGGAAAAGTTCATGGATTATTGTCCTTGAGTAAGTAACACATCTTAGAATCATAAGCGTTGTAGTATGTTACCAAACATTCATCAGGGTTATGTCTTAATTAAGTGGGTACTCTATTCATAGACTTCTAAAATCTTATGTTGAATTCAACAACAGATTCATTATGCCCTTTGGTGATGTTATTGAAATCATTCAATCTAAATCTGGGATTAGTCTGGTCCCCATATTGTTCCCTAAAGGCTTGGTAGAATGATTCCTTTGAGTCGATACTTCCATCAGGTAATCCTCTATGCCAATCCCTTGTATCCTTAGTTAAGGATTGCATAAAATACTTCATTGCTACATCATCTTCCCATAATTTGAAGTCCTCAAAAAAAATCTAGAAGGCTTTCAGATGATCTTCTCCACTAAGAGCATTATTTCCAGTAAATTTAAGGAGATGCTTCCTAGCATTGTTCGAGACAGGATTTGGGTAAACCAGGGATGTTATCAAAACACAATTGCCTACACTAGTCATTATGAGGTGCCCCTCTGAAACACCTATCCCTATGATTATCCTTTTGTTCATCATTTTTCTTATTATCTATTCAATTATGTTCCTTACCTTTCCCATTTCCTTTGCCACCATCATTCTTATTCCTACCTTCTTCCTCATCATCAGAATAAGAACTATTGCTATAAATGTTTCCACCTCCTCCACCTCCTTTATTACCACCTCCCCCTCCACTAGGAGTATGTCCCCCGGGATTATTTTCATGAGATCCACCATCACTCTTCCTAGAACTTGAAGGCTCTAGGGTTGGGATTGAAATTTTGAGGAAATCAATTCTTCTAGACATTTCTGCATTATTTTTCTATCTCTTCCCTTCTAAATTCTTACATTTTCTCACCCTTCAACTGCAACTTCAAGGTGTCAGGTTCTAAAGGTGCATTAGATAGATCGAGATTGACTTCAGGGCTAATAATAGGTGTCTTAGTTGTTGAGGTAAGGGTATTTGTGTTGGTATTGGTATTAAGAGCATTGGAGGTATTTTTCTGGGAATAGTCAGCAATCCTTTTCCCACGATCTATGAAGGTTATTTTCTTAGTGGGGTTAGAAGTATTAGTGGCAGCAATGATTGATGTGTAGGTGCTAGCAGTAGAAGTTCCCATCGGGATAGTTAGTTTTGGAACAACGGGGATAATTCAGGTGGCTACTTTAGCAACTTTCTCCTTAGCAATCTTTTCTTGAGCATCATTTTCAATAGCTCTTTGGTTAGCATATTCTTCTCTCATTTCCTCTACTCTTTCTTTCTTTTTGTCCCTTTCAAGCTGCCTAGCCTTGATTCTATCCTCTCCCTCTTTTAGAGCTTGGGATTTCTTTTTCTCTGCTTGTTCAGCCAACCATTCAGCCTCTTCATCCAAGGCTTGTATATTTTTGTTGATGTCTTCCTCATCTTCGAGGAAATCCCAATAATCACTTTGAGTTGGAGTATGGAATGTTTGATCCACAACATCTTCCCCAAGGAAAGTAAGTGTTGGTGGACTTGAATTTTCTCCTCTAGGGTTAAAATTTTCCACATGAAATATAGATCTCATCCTAAGTGTTGGTGGGTTTGGGAGTGCTTTACTCTTACCCCATAATTCCCATTTTTCTTCTTCTCTAGAAAATTTGAGATTATCAAATACTTGTTTGACAACAGGGAAACTACCTTGTCCTCCCTCAATTGCCCCACTATTACTTGAATCTCTAGAAGTATTTACACTAATTACTTCATTATTGAAAGTGGGAGATGCTCCAAGAAGAGAATCAAGGGACTTATCAGATTGTGTAGCTTTCTTCTTCCATAGAGGTTGTTTATCCTTTGCAGGCTCAGATTTTGCCTTCTGTTCAGAATTTTTCTACAATTGACTTCTGGTTTCCCTCATGATGTTTTCTGAGCTTTCAAATTTCTCCTTATCAATTTCTTTGCGAGATGTTTTTGTTGCACTAGTCTGAGAAAATTCAGAGTCACCACCTAGGATACTAAGAAATAAGATTTGGTTGTATCTAGACTTGTTATTTGCAACTTCAGAGAGAATTTTGAACATAACTTGACATAAGGTGACAAAACTCACCAAAAGTTGATGCATGAACAAAAAATGAAGTATATAACTTTGAAGATAGAATGACAACCTAGTTCAATAAATGATTATAAACACTTGACTTTGACTGTACACGATCTGCACTAGAGAGGCTAAATATTGTGAAAGCTCTCCAGCAGAGTTGCCATTCCGTTGGGTAATTTTAATGAACCAATCAGGCCTTAGCAAGTATGTATGAGTTTTCCAAACCCAATTCTCGAATACCTGCCAAATGAGTGGCCAACAAATGAGATAAAATGTATATTATTTTATCTCCACTTTGGGTTCTACCAGACCTAGGAGGGTATTCCCACAATGCTAAATATATAACTCATTTCAACAATTTACACATACATTATAAATCAAGGCATACACATTCTCATTAATAGAAAATAAGATGAAATCACTCACAAAGATGGAAATTCTTTGAGTTAATTATACATATTAAGCTGAGAATATGAAATAACAACAAACACAAGTGGGTCGATGATTATTTTAAAAGATTGCTCTCAAGTTGGGTGAGTGAAACCACAAGAAAGGTTCAATGGGTTAAAGATTAGTGCCATTATCTATGGACTAGGAGTCTACGTAAATTGAAACATAAGGCATGTTTAATTCTGAGCAATTATAATCTAGTGATATCACCTTGTAATTTACAAATCAATAACTAAGCACTAAAGACTACTTATCAAATCCAACTGACTTCATATATCAAGCCATGATCTAATCTAAGCATTTTAACTCATTCCATAAACAAGAGACAAAACTAGATCACATATTGAAAAGTATAACAAGATGACAATTAATGAAGTGATCGTTGATCAATATTTCCATTAATGATTCTAATACAAAACCACAATGGAGAGACTATAAACTCAAAAAATCTCCATTATCATTCAAATATACTCATAAACCATACATTTAACTAAATTTACTGTATAGACTCAAAGCATTAGATAAAGAATCAACATATCTACTCTGTGTTCTATATTTCTCTCAATGTAGCTCAAAAATTTCAACAAAAGATCTGCACAAATGGCCTTGAATTCCTTTTTATAGAACAAGGGAGCAAAACAAGCTACAGGCCAAATGTACACATGTCACACTTCAATTGGACTGCTCAAAGTTATATTCCTAAATTCAGTTATATTTGCAATAAAAAATGGAGGGAATACACATAAGACAAAGAATATTTACATTCATAGTAAAGAGAAACTTTTGCTTTCCAAAAGCACATGTCAAAAGAACACATCCAATTTATCAAGCAAAATGACAAAATGATGTAGACCATAAATGAGTCAACATCTCAATCAACATTCCACATCATCTACAACCGATACTTCCCTGTGAAACATATATTTTAACTTCAATGTAACCTCTAAGGCCAAACCTATACAATACATGACCTAGTATATGTTTCACAAACCAAACCTGCCAACATACAACCTTCCCCATTCTTCATACTCTTCCTCAGACGACCAATCAAAATCCATAATTTTGTCCATGGATTTCCTATAAAGGGAGTACATGGTTACCACTACATTGGATTCCCTGTCAAAATCCTCCAAAAAGCTGATAAGAAATGTTAACCTCCCTAGAGTGTTATTGAAGACATCAATATTAAATTCTTTGCAAATTTTATCTACTTGGGAATCAATAACTTCATCTAGTTCCCTCTTCCACACCTGCAATGGTTTCACTTCATAATTGGCCACCTCAATATCTGGTAGTGGTGACAAATCAATGTGGTTATATTCACCTATCAACTCTATCATCTTTTTCTCCAATGGGGCTGCATATCCCTCAAACTTTTGCTCGCTTAACTCACACAAAAACTCATAAATTGGACGCACTAGAGGGTACTTATCTTCATGTTGACAAGCTCCCACTAATATCAACTTCAATCTCTCAACTCTTGGGATCCATTTATTCAAGCTTGTCATGGCCAACACCTTATCTTTGTAGGAAAACCTCATTGCACGCACCATCAAAGCATAGTTGTCATGCACGCTATTGAGTCTATCCTGAATCTTCTCATTTAGATACTTTAAGGCAGTGTAGAAATTTTTTGATATATTCTCATACATTGTGTCTTGAGCTTTCTCTAGAAATTTCTTATATATCTCAATTTTCAGAAGCAATTGATCTCTGTCATATGAGCTAGAGCTTGGTTTACTTATTTCTTCCTCTACAATTGATTCTTGTCCCCGACTATAAGGTACTATTGCTAAAGCCTGGCTATGAAATGAATGCTACATAGATGTCATTGGAGAAGCTGAAGGTGGGTGGCTTGAGCTTGGTTGACCCTGTTCTCTTTTTTACTTCCTCTCTTTGTTTATAGAATTCCAATTTAGTTTCTAGTGTAGCCACTTTTTGTTGGTTGCTATCATAGTCATCCAAGAGATCTCTATATTTAACTCTAAGATTATCTCTTTCCAAGGTAATACCCTCCATAGTTGACCAAGTAAACCTGGCAACATTAAAAAACCATGTCTATAGCTTCCAAAGCTGAAGTGTCAGCAACTCTTTTTACAAGAAATTGTTCACTAATTTCTGATGGCTCTACCAGGGCTAGTTTCCTAGATGCCGAAGATAGTGACCATATGGCTAATGCATCCCAATCCTCACTGAAGGCTGAACCTCGAAGTGCCATTTCCAATTCTTCTTCTATCTATACAAGAGGTCTTTCGAGCCTTCTTATGGCATCCAAAACAATAGCATCATAAATAGTCCATTCTAGCAACAACAACACACCACTCTTCTTTACAAGCTCTTTTCCCTCTTAGGCATTAATCTTTTTAAACTCATTTCTCATAATGCTTCTTACATTTTCTCGAATAACATTTTCAGGCAATTCAGGGTGCAAGCTTCTTTTAATGGAAACCTTCTATGCATAGTCTGCAGTCTTGGATTTCCACCAAAAATCTTGGAATGCTGAGGTTTCATGAAGGAATCATGTTGCATAAATTATTTGCTAGCCTCTACCTTCAAGTCATCTACAATATTCAATCCACAAATGTTAAGCTTCCCTAATCTGAGGATGCTCTTTCTTGAACTTGAAGCAATAGATCCTTCATGAGGAGGCATTCCAATTTGGATTTCCTCAAGGGTGACATAGATATCATCTTCATCTATGTCAGAATAATCAACCACTCCTCTTGATTTAGTTCTTTGCTTCTTTTGAGGTGGTTTCTTAGGAGGGGAAATAATTTCAGGAGTTGAACCAAAATCAATTACCGGCAAAGGGGCCTGTGTAGGAGGAGTTAGCATTGCACTCTTGGGAGAGTATGTTTTTGGCTCTTTAGAGGTGATAGGGGCTATTGAGCTCCTTTCCTCACTTGCTACTTTCTTACTCCTAGAATAAATTCTCAACTGTTTGGGTGGTTGGTATGGAGGTCTTTCTTCTAATGTCATTTTAGCACTTTCTTCCACCATCATTTCCTTTCCTTCATCTGGAACCTCCCGTTGTTCTCTCAAAACACCAACAACACTCTGAAAGTTGTCCATAACATGCATAGCTTTATTGAAATCACCCTATATATTTGGCAGAGGATCATATTGGGGATCATTCTTCTTCTTAGCTTCTACCATTTTTTTATATGCCAGGTATTTGGATTTTCTTTCATATTGTTCTTCAAAGTTAATGACATTCCTAATAACATCCTCAAGGTAATCAAAAGCATGTACAAAGGTACCCATTTTCTTATCTACTTTGAGTTTACTAGTGAAGCCTTCAAGATCATTATTCCTCGGGCTCATAGTCATCAGTTTGTAAGGAGCTAGAAAATGCTCTAATTCATTCACTATCCCTTTTATCACAATGTAATCTACAAATACTATCCACTTTGGGAAGAATGACCCCTTCTTTGTTGATTCAGGTAATTGTGTTTCTTGTGAAGCTCCTGACTACCTCATGATCTCAAGGAACCCTATTCTAAAAGGAACATATGATGGAAAAACATATGGCCCCAAACCACTACCATACATCCTAAAAATTGTCTTATCAGGATACAAAATCAAATCTCCCCAATTATGGCTCATATTCAAATCTGGCCTCAACTCTCTAGGTCTCAAGAATTCATGGATTTCTCTAGGGATTCTAGGTGGTTGATATACCAAGGCCCTCTTTATCTAGGATGCAAAATTATTCTGAACATTACAAAGTTATACCTCTAGTAATCTTTATCCAAGATTCAGGTCCAACACTAAACATGAAAGTCAACATCATCCTTCTTCCTTTCCAAGGCGATCTCCTTCTTCAAGTCTCTCTTTCCTTTGTATAAGAACATATGCATTAACAATGAGTACCACCAGAAATTCACCCATTATTTTTGTTCTCGCAATTCAACTAAGCCTTTATGCATATGTTCAGCCAAATAAGTTCCATAGTCATAAACAATACTATATGGTGGGTGCTGCAGATGTGTGGCCAAGTAGCTATACTCCTTCTGCAATGTGTTAGGTGGATTGGCACCAACAATTTGGTACAAAGAATATATATTCTTTCTAAAATAACTAGAAAAATAGCTCATTGGGAAAGGTTCTAGCTCTCTATCATCAATCTTGACCTTCCTCCTTTGTTTCCCAGTACTAGTCACTACAGTATGTAGAGGCAACATCTTTGTTCTGATAAACACCTTGGTTTTGTTGTACTTTGTCCTAATAGTGTCCATGTTCAGAGGAACCATGTCTTGACTCCATTGATGCAAGTCAAAGACTTTTTCAAGATCTTCCCTGGTTATTTCTACCATAACCACCCCATCAAATGCTCTGGCTGCCCTAGAAACTGGGTCATATTTTGATGTGATATCTTTCAGGAGATCCACATCCATGTACACATTTGGAACAATTAGTTTCCCCATGTCCAACTTCCGTGGGTTACTAAAAGGGGCCCCAAGGTTCCTATTTCTGAACCAGTGTTGAAACATCTACCATCCCATGTAAGGTACCTCAGTATCCTTGATGAAGCAAGCCTTATCTATTATCCCCTCCTTCACAATAGGGCCACAAAACAACACCCTACCCTCTGGTTTCTTACTTGTAGACTGGAGTAGAAAATCAATCACATCCTAATAAAGGGTTCTAGACTAGGTAGAGGAAGAAGCACCTCAAATTTTGGGAGCCATCGGCTTGAATACACAAAAGTTCTTACAGAGGAATTTTAACTATTCACTTCCTAATTGCGATTTATGACTTAGGACGAGAGCTAATATTGGGCAATTTACAGGGCTAGGAATTTTAAAAGAAAATATTAACCCTAATTTAAAGCAATAAAAGCATAATGATGAAACACACTCGTTTTAAAACAAATTAAAAGCAAACATTAATTCAGAAAACTGAAATGGCATAAAATTGATTTATTGTACTTAATGCCTTTAACCATGACAAACCCTAATTCTGACTAGGAGAACTTCTACAATTCACTTTTCAGCTCTTTGTATTGCCTTGGACATGTCTTCAAATCTCAAACAAGCAAGAGTTGGCTGCATGCACAATTTTTGAAGGGAATTGAATAGGTTTATAGGTCACCTCTGCCATTAATGCCCATTTGTGTGAAGCAAAATAATTGCAATGGGCATACCTTGCAATTTTGTATTGCCTTGGACATGTCTTCAAATCTCAAACAAGCAAGAGTTGGCTGCATGCACAATTTTTGAAGGGAATTGAATAGGTTTATAGGTCACCTCTGCCATTAATGCCCATTCGTGTGAAGCAAAATAATTGCAACGGGCGTACCTTGCAATTTTGAATACAACACTACTCCAACTCGGATGAACAACCAATAGAAATTCACTGACAAGACTCTCCTCTTGTACGTGAGGGCCCCACCCCATAGTAGCCATAGAATGCATGTGGCAGCATCTTGCGGGTCTCGTCATTTTTAACGAACTTGCATCTTTCCTCCACATGTTGGTGAGCAACGACTATGATAATTTTCCTTCACTCGATTAGCACCGTCAATCTTAAAGTGCAAGACATTGAGATGGGACATAGCAGCTGGACCTACTTACATGTGGCATTATTTTGCTAACCACGTAGCAATTAAACTACACTCACTTCAAATGGATGGGCCAGTGGGGAGTGACCTAGATTAAATCCTACGATCTGGCGATTTATGAACTTGCACATGAAGCTAAGTTACTCATAAAAGAGGGCCCAACTAGGCCAACGAGGGAATACCCTTTGGGATATTATGACTTAGACATAAGTCATTTGTATGTGAAATATTGAAGGTTGACCTTGGGAATATTTAAGACACCTTGTGACCAAGGATGACCGAATAGTCCTAAACGAAGGGCCTGGTTAGAAATGTTCAACAATGACTCAAGAGGTAACTTATATCACTGCTAACCAGACCAATAAGTCAATGTAGAAATAAGACATCTGAGGATTAGATGGGGATTTTGGATGACAAGGCTATTCAAATAAAACCCTAAACCCTATGTGTAATCAACATACTATGCTGATATTGAGGGTAGAGGACCTCAAAATATCAAGGATTTTTGGGGGTCTAATATAACAAGGGATAGAAAGGCCAAAATTTTCAATTTAGAGATCATCTTCCCCATATACATGTCCTTTCAATCAAGAAAATAGATGTGTAGAATTGAGGAGCCTAGGAGGTAACACCACTATTCTTATAGTAACATTAATCGAAGGACATCTACTACATTCTCAACCTCCATAGATAAATGAAAAGCTAAGAAAAAGAAAAAGAAATCCCTAACTTGCTCAAAAAAATGATTTGGGTAAGCAATCATTTATCTACCCATAAATTGAGAAAATAATCTCAAACATCCCATTGAGCATGTGAAATATCAAGAAATGGGGATTTCATTTACTATATTTAGTATTGACAAAAAAAGCATTGTTAGATATTCATTATATACAGCATTTATAAACAATGCATTAATGAAGCACCCAGCCTTATAGGGAGGCCTCTTATCTATCATGCATCTCTCATTGAGGTCCATTGTATCTTACCAATGTTGCTACTTGAAAGAAACACAAATGTATGTAGAAAGTAACAACAAATAAATAATATTGTGTAGAACACACAATAGAGAATAGTTGTTAAGTAGTAATTAATTCTTCACCAAATAAATCATCTGTGACAAAATAATTACTACTTGAGAGATTATAAATTTATGTGCTTGGTTAGGGTTATTTTTTAAAATGAGATGAAACAAAACCAATCTCTCCACAAATTGCTACATCAATAATTGAAAAGTAGATCTAAAAATATTGGGGTTTTAGAGCTACTAGATTCTTGAGCTCCCTATTATGCATGTATGCAAAATGTGGTTATAGAGACAAGGCATGTGAACTGCTTTGCAAAATGCCATCTACCCACCAGAACACTCACAACCATTATGAATCGTCGATATATTTTCTTAAATGAAACATTAGGCAATGTCTAAAAATTTTCCCCTGCTCGTTGCTCATTTCCTAGAAGATATTTTCTTCAATTTTTAATTGAAATTTTCAGAAAACCTTGGCAAAAGTACGAGTAGCGAATCATAAAAAGGGAATAACTAGCAAAAAATCAATTTTAAGAAGCAACACATTGCACACAATAAGGAAAATTGTTTATTTCTTTGCTGGTGCAATTTTCGACTAGTAAATCAATTGCCAATACTGAAACGAAAACATAAGTCTCCGGCTATATAGGCAAGGACAAATAATTCACCTCTTCTAGAAACTTAATACAAATTTCCTAATTTTCTCTCTTTGTTTAATTGTAGAAACTAGAAGCTAACATTTATTAATGATGGTACAGAAATTACTACACTCCCCTTGATATCTGCTACTAACTGCTTTCACTTGTTCAACTTTCGCTTTGCCAGCCAAGCTCTTATACCAATTTAATGGTGCATAAAGACAAAGACTAAAATCTATAGCTTCTATTCAACTTTATGAAAATGTTCACATGATACTGAGGAATTGAGAGATAAAATATTATTCTGAAAACTTAAAAAACTCAGTGACAAATATTCAATATGTATATGTTTTTCCTCTTGTAAGAAATAGTTAAACAAATATTTGCTACTCTTAGACATTAATATGCAACTAAAACATACTTTTCATGCATTAATGGCACAACTTTCAAACTGGCAGCTAAAACAGTAAAAAACCATTGACAAACTCAGTGACAAATATTCAATATGTTTTTCCTCTTGTAAGAAATAGTTAAACAAATATTTGCTACTCTTAGCCATTAATATGCAACTAAAACATACTTTTCATGCATTAATGGCACAACTTTCAAACTGGCAGCTAAAACAGATAAAAACCATTGAAACTACTGTCTAATAACATATTCTAAAAATACCAAAAGCTATTTTGAAACTGCACTTGATTTTTTTTTCAAAATTTAAGAATAGTTTTGTTCACTTCGGCAGCATTATCCGACAATTTTGCAATTTTGCAGCAATAATGCGGCGTCTACCGAGAGGTGGTGTTTTTATCTAGTAATTTAAATAAAAGATAACTTTGTACGATTCAATTTTCGTCATTACAAAGATAATTCTTTTTTCGACAATTGACCAAATAGAATCCAGTAAAAATTATTAAGGAAACCAACTTTGGAAAATTAGTGAAAAAAGGCTTCTGCAAGTCAAATGTTCCTTATTTATGTGTCATTTAGAAACAAATCACCATGTCCTGCCAGTTGATGATTGGATTTCATTTTATGTTAATATTCTAGCTTGTAAGTTTTATCGTATTTCTATTGCATTACTAAAGAAAGTGCGACATACAAAAGTGTGGAGTTTCTGCAAGTTTAATAATAGTTTATTTTGGGTGCCAGTCGGCAAGCTTTAAATGCTGACAAATAAATGTTAAATGAATATCTAGATTCCCACGCTCAGGACCACGGCAAATATTCTATTTGTTTCCATCTAGCTAAGTTGATTATATAATCATTTATTGTCTGTGTTATCAATTAATAATTGTGAAGTGCGTAGGCACCAACTGCTCTTAGGATGCTGAACTATAATAAGGGATCTGAGAGACTACACACCAACTCCAATGTATTTTGTCTTTCATATAAACTGCTCTTAGGATGCTGAACTATAATAAGGAATCTGAGAGACTACATACCAACTCCAATGTATTTTGTCTTTCATATATAAATGATTTTCATGTCATATTCCATTGGAAAGATATAGATTCGGGTGTACGAAACGCTTACAAAAATACAAATTAGCCACGTTCGATGTATTTTAAATTGTTGTAGGTACTAGATGTGAAGTGTCACTGAGAATGCAATATGAATTGCATAAAGAGGCTGGGTATTGTGTAGCGTTAACAATCGAAAATGGCAGAGTACAGGCTACTCATGAGTAATGAAGCAGAAGAATTTGTTTCTGACGGCTCAGTTGATTCGAAAGGAAGACTTAGTGTAAGAGCAAAGACTGGAGGGTGGAGAGCTTGTTCTCTAATTATTGGTATAAACATTTCCACCTTCACCTTTTTGTAATTTATGTCTCAATTTTTCTTAACGAATTAATGGTTTCTGAGTTTCTGTATACAGGCTACGAACTTGTTGAAAAGATGGCTTTCGCTGGTGTTATGACAAATTTAATGGTGTATCTGACGACCAAGCTGCATGAAGGCACTGTCTCCTCCTCCAATAATGTCAGTAACTGGATTGGCACACTTTCTCTGACGCCCTTACTTGGAGCATACATTGCTGATACATATTTGGGACGCTTTAGGACATTTTCAACCTTTTCATTTATCTATATACTGGTAATTACTGATTATGAGTCTTTTCCTGTGTGATTAGATATCGGTGACATTAAGGGGAATGGTTTAAACACAACATTCCTAATTAAATAGTTATAGTTTTGAATATAATATAATGGTTATTTATATGAGAACCCAGAACTCCAAATGAACAGCCCTTGCGTTGACCTAAGTAAAGATTTGATTTTACTTTGTGATGGTAATTTTCACATTGATTTTTGGTGCAGGGAATGGTGATTTTGACCCTAACAGTTTCATTGAAGTCTTTAAAACCACCAGAATGCCCATCAAATGAAGGATGTGAAAAGGCTTCATCTCTGCAAATCGGGAGTTTTTATTTTGCTTTATATCTAGTTGCTCTGGGTCAAGGAGGAACCAGACCAAATGTCTCCACCTTTGGTGCGGATCAGTTCGATGATTTCCATCCTAAGGAAAAAATGCACAAGAACTCATTTTTCAATTGGTGGATGTTTATAGTTTTCTTTGGAAATTTATTAGGTCAGACATTTATTGTGTATGTTGAAGACAACATCGGTTGGGGAGTGGGCTGTGGAGTTATGACTGGATTACTATTAATAGCTTACGTTGTATTCATGATAGGAACTCCAATTTATAGATACAAAGTTGTTCTAGGTAGCCCACTGCAGCGAGTTGGGAAAGTAATTGTTAGGATGATTCAAAACCGGAAAATACAGGTTCCTACAGATGCTTCTTGCCTACATGAAGTGGATTTAAAAGAATATCTTAACCAAGGCCGGAACGCCATTGCCTACACTAAACATCTGAGGTTTGTAAAATTTTACAAATTTTATCTTATAAAAAGAAGGACATTTGGATAATTAAACTATGGCTTGATTTGTGTGTGGCAGATTTTTAGATAAAGCAGCATTATTAAATTCGAGACATTCAAATCCCTGCTCTGTGACAGACGTAGAGGAGGCAAAGCAGGTGATAAGAGTTCTTCCCGTTTGGCTGACAGTCATATTTCCTAGTACAATATGTGTGCAAAGTATAACGCTCTTTACCAAGCAGACAATGACAATGGATAGGCATATGGGCTCTAACTTTGAAATTCCTCCAGGTAGTGTTGGAGTATTTTTTCAAATACCATTGCTATTAACCATAGCAATCTATGATCGCCTTTTAATCCCCCTTTTCAGAAGAATCACAGGAAATCCACGAGGCATAACTATACTACAGCGGATTGGGGTTGGAATGATACTTCAGAGTATTGCTCTGGTAGCGGCTGTTGTAACAGAAGTTGTAAGGTTAGATATAATTCAAAGCCGTGGAATTGCAGATGTTAAGGATGCAATTGTTCCCGTATCTTTCTTCATTCTTATTCCACAGTTAGTAATAATGGGAATATCAGAAGCCTTGGTTGAGGTAGGTAAACTGGAATTCTTTTATGATCAAGCTCCAGAGAGTATGCGAAGTTTGGGAAGCGCAATGTATGCAGCCTCCAATGGAATGGGCTCTTTTCTCAGCAGTGCTATTCTAACAATTGTCACTCACGTTACTGGAAGACATGGACATAAAAGTTGGGTACTGGATAACCTGAATGCCTCACGACTCGATTACTTCTATGCTCTTTTTGTAGTTCTGAATATCATGAACTATGTTGTTTTCTTGACCGTGTCTTGGTCTTATACTTACAAAACAGAACCTAGTGAAGCCTTGGGAAAAGCTTCTTCCAAAGCAACACTAGTGGTGGACAATAGTGGGCAGAACGGTGAAGGGATTCATATTTAGCGTGGAACGTATTCCACCCGATAAATAACTATGCAAGATAATGTATATTTAAGCTTTTTATGATGGAAGGCAATAGTTGATAATAGAGATGCGAATGTTGGATTATTATAATTAAAAGTAAGTTAGGGTTTAAAAATATGAAAAAAATAGTTGTGACAGGACGCAAAGTATGCAAATGGTTTAAGTTTTACCCTCTGTGCATTATTTTTTAATAATTAAATATCACTTCCGGCGCATTTTCTTTTCCACTCTCATAGTTTTTTAAAGCTTTTCTACGTTGCATTTGGAAATTTGTGCATGTCTGATCGAGGGGTCTAATGGATCCTTTGTCTTTTCTTATAAAGCTGTTTTCCAATCGGATAAACCTTCTTCATCAGAAAATGACAATAAAGCTGCTCTTCAATCTGATGAACCTCCTTCGTCAGGATATGACAATGGTGTCCTTTTATTCATTGAATGCAACAAATGATGTGAAAATGGATCCGAGATTGAAAAAATGTCATAAGATATATGAGTGTCTGGAGAAGAGTACTCAAAGGTCGATTTTGTTTATTAACCCAGATGTAATTGTTGATAATGTTTTGATTTGCATGTTTATGGGTATTTGCAAATGCAAGGTGATGTGAAAATTATTCTTATAGCTATAGATTTTTTTTGTTCTCTATAAATTGATTGGAAATAATGGCATGTGACTCTTGATTTGGTAGAAGATCTCTAGTCTAATCAATTTATCCCAATGAGATCTTAGTCAAAAGAAAGGAGTGGAAGTTATTAGAGAAAATATTTTCAAATATGTAATATATTTAATAAGTTTCATGTTCTTGAAAATATTGATGCTCCAAAATCTACTTTGTTTAAAAAGTCTTCTAAGGGTGGCTTCAGAATAATGGTTTACAAATTATATGAGGAAGAAAATTTTGTTTTTTTCCTTTTCCCCAAACTAAATGGGTTCGGTCCAAACTCAATGGTTCGATCAAACCTCATCATATGTTTGGTTGAACCAATGGTTCGACCAACCCACAAACCCTAAATAAAAATAATCATATTTAAAATGGCTTTCTAACATGGGTCATGGCCCCAAACCTCATGCAATTGATGATATAACATGCCTAATAAACAAGGTCCCCAAGCATAGACGGTCCTGTCTTGCCTCATGCCAACAAGTACATCCCCCCAGCCAATGGGAAACCCATGTCCTCGGCGATCTGGAATAACTACACCTGCAATCAATGTCACTAATAGAGCATCAAATCATCTATAGTGCTCTCCCATGAACTCCCACCGGATCTCATACCCCTCATTACCCAATCCAGCACCCTGATCATGATAGTAGGTAATGAATGTCTGATATCCATGTTGTGGGTCGTAAACAATCCTCTCCCCCCGGATCAGTAGGCGTAGAATCTGATAAACGTCCTTGAGGGTAACTGTAGCCTCCCCAGTCGGCAAGTGGAAAGAGCAGGTCTCGAAGTTCCACCTCTCGCATAATGTTGTCAGGAGTCCCCTATTTGCCCGCACAACGGGCATATAGTCGACATAGTAGAGACCTAGTCGCATCAATCGTCGTCGCTCTCTATCCATCAACTGGTCTCTGAATGCATAGGTCAATGGTCTGCTCTCCCGCGTGTAAATAGGCGCTAACTGTCTCTGCACATGTCAAAGCACGCATCAATATCTTCTCAAAACTTGTCATTATTACCTAGTCTAAGTCAAAGGCATTTAAAAGTTGAAGCAACGCTAAGCTATCATCAGTCAAAGTCAAAATCAAATGCATCACGTTGACTTCAATTGCGTAGCAATTAGGGGTTTGTGTCATTTCGTACTGCGTTTGTGTCACGATTTGACGATTGTGTCATTCCACTTCGCGATTGTGTCGCATCATTTCACTTGCATCACGATTTCATACATATATGTCATTTACTTCAAATGTGTCATTCCCATCCGCAAATGGGTCGCGATAATTTGAATGTGGCTTTATAGCCTTCAAATGTGGCTTAAATTGGCGATTGCGTCACAACTTTAAGCAATTGCGTTGCGACTTTTAATCCTGACCTAATGATGCTTGGTGTTTGCTTCGCGATGCATCAAATGTGTCGAACGCAAATGCGATTGTGGTTTACGTGAACGCAAATGTGTCGCAACGCATTTGTTCCTAGCCCTAGAAACCCCAAAAAAATACGAAAATGATAAATTGACAAAGTGGGCTAAGGGTACATACCACTGGCTTCGCGCCCTCTGGTCGTATGTAGGTCCTGAAAATGTACCTGTGGTGCTATGTGATCGGAATCACCATCTTCTCTGCTACTATCCTTGCTCTAAGCTCTCTGAAATTACTATAGCAAATTTGAAAATGAAATGATTTTTACCCCAATTTCAATCTATTTATAGGGTAAAGGTGGGAATTTTCACAACTGTTATTACTGGAGGCTCTTTTGACCACCTTTGATTGCCCTTTCAAGGACCTTAAACACGTCCAAATTCAAAATTGTCTTGCCATTGTTTTTTTGGTCTTTAAATTAACTCTGTCGTGACTCTCAAATTTTTTCTGTTGCCAGGCCAAAATTTGAAAAATTTCCTTAGGGGGCATCGATACTCCAGACCTTCGTTGGGGCATGACTTTGACTTATTTTTCTTTTTCACAATGCGACAGGCTGCATTATGACAAAGAGGGGCAAAATGTAGACACTAAAAAAATTGACCTAGGCCTCCAAGCTCTATTTTTCACCACATTCACCCTAGCATAATTAAAAATTTTAATTATATTATTTGGTCCATTTTCATCTATTAATTAAATAATTTTTAATTATTTAATTAATTCATGTCTCTTATTCTTCCTAATTATTTAAATAAATAAATTTTATTTATTTATTGAAATGCATCGCTAATTATCTAATGTCTACCTACAATTAAATTATTTATTTAATTATTTCTATCCACTAATTCTTCTAGATTATTTAAATAAATAAATCTTATTTATTTATTTAAATACGTCAATAATTTACATATTCCTCATCTAATCAAATAAATTCTTTAATTTATTTAATTAGTGCCATGTGTCATTTCCTCCATTTTAAATAAAATCATTTATTTAAAATGGTCAAACTTCATATATTTGGCAAGTAATAGGTATTCATTATTTGTTGTCACATGATTCCCCACTTTTGAATTAAATTAATTTTTAATTCAAAAGATGCTCTTTTTATTCAATAGTCAAATGACCATTACTAATTTGATTTTCCAACTGTTTTTAGCCATTTTTTCCATATTTCAACTTTCAATCCTGTTCGTCGATTTAGTTTTTTAATCTCGTCCATTCATTCAAAATAGCCTTTTCTTATAAAATGGAATTTTTTAATTCATTTTGGCTCTCCTGAAGCATTCATGTGAATTTCTGGCTTTCTTGCTTTCATCCATTTTCCTGCACACTTAGTGCTTCTCTTAGTTACTTAGAGTCATTTTCATAGTAAAATCCTTCAACACTTGCATAGGACTTGACATTTTCATAGGTTGTTCAAAGAATCTGAGGGAAAACTTCAACTTCCAGCAAGCCAGAAGGTGTAATGGAGGTCAACCATGGAGAATGAAGATTTGTGGTAACTTTGGTTCATTTATTTTCCTGTTTTCTCCTTTGTACTCCATTATTTGCTTTGGGTTTTGGGTTTATTGGCTATAAATCTGCTAAACCTTAAAATTTCCAGAGATACAGCTCTAATAGTGTCCATGTTTAGAGGAACCATGTCTTGACTCCATTGATGCAAGTCAAAGACTTTTTCAAGTTCTTCCCTAGTTATTTCTACCATAATCACCCCATCAAATGCTCTTATTGCCCTAGAAATTGGGTCATATTTTAATGTGATATCTTTCAAAAGATCCACATCCATATACACATTTGGAACAATCAGTTTCCCCATGTTCAACTTCCATGGGTTACTAAAAGGGGCCCCAAGGTTCCTATTTCTAAACCAGTGTTGAAACATCTACCATCCCGTGTAAGGTACCTCAGCATCCTTGATGAAGCAAGCCTTATCTATTATCCCCTCCTTAACAGTAAGGCCATGAAACAACACCCTACCCTTTGGTTTCTTACTTGTAGACTAGGGTAGCAAATCAATCACATCCTGAGAAAGGGTTCTAGACTGGGTAGAGGATGAAGCACCTTGAATTTTGGGAGCCATGGGCTTGAATATACAAGAGTTCTTATAGAGGAATTTTAACTATTCACTTCCTAATTATAATTTATGACTTAGGATGAGAGCTAATTGTGGGAAATTTATAGGGCTACAAATTTTAAAAGCAAAGACTAACCCTAATTTAAAGCAATGAAAGCATAACGATGAAATACACTTGTTTTAAAATAGATTAAAAGCAAACCTTAATTCAGAAAATGGAAAAGGCATAAAATTGTGTTTATTGTACTTACTGCTTTTAACTGTGACAAACCCTAATGTCGGCCAGGAGAACTTCTGCAATTCACTTCTCAACTCTTTGTATTGCCTTGGACATGTCTTCAAATATCAAACAAACAAGAGTTGGCTACATACACAATTTTTGAAGGGAATTGAATAGGTTTACAGGTCACCTCTGCCATTAATGCCCATTTATGCAAAGCAAACCAATTGCAACAGGTGTACCTTGCAATTTTGAATATATGTCGTTGATCCATAGCTGAGTTGGGCATCTTGAACAACTTAGATTTAGTCAAACACATTTGAATTCACAACACTACTCTAGCTTGGATGAACAACCAATAGAAATTCGCTAACAGGACTCTCCTCATGTACATGAAGGCCCCACCCCATAGTAGTCATAGAATGCACGTGGCATCATCTTGTAGGTCTCACTATTTTTAAAGAACTTACATCTTTCCTCCACAAGCTGGCAGGCAATGACTTTGATCATTTTCCTTCACTCGATTAGCATAGTCGATCTTAAAGTGTAGGACGTTGAGATGGGACATAGCAGTTGGACCCACTTACACATGGTGTTATTTTTCTAACCACGCAACAATTAAACTACACTCACTTCAAATGGACGAGCCAGTGGGGAGCGGCCTAGATTAAATCCTATGATCTAGTGATTTATGAACCTGCACATGAAGTGAAGTTACTCATAAAAGAGGGCCCGACTAGGTTGACGAGGGAATACCCCTCAGGATATTATGACTTAGACAAAATTCATTTGTATGTGAAATATCGAAGGTTGACCTTGGGAATATCTAAGACACCTTGTGACCAAGGATGACCAAACAATCCTAAAGGAAGGGCCCGGTCAGAAATGTTCAACGATGACTCAAGAGGTAATTTATATCATTGGTAACCAGACCAATAAGTCAATGCAGAAATAAGACATTTGAGGATTAGATGAAGATTTTGGATGACAAGGCTATTCAAATAAAACCCTAAACCCTGTGTGTAATCAACATGTACTATGTTGATATTGAGGATAGAGGACCTCAAAATATCAAGGATTTTTGGGGGTCTAATATAATGAGGGATAGAAAGGCCAAAATTTTCAATATAGGGATCATCTTCCCCATATCCATGTCCTTCCAATCAAGAAAATAGATGTGTAGAATTGAGGAGCCTAGGAGGTAACACCACTATTCTTATAGTCACATTAATCGAAGGACATCTACTACATTCTCAACCTCCATAGATAAATGAAAAGCTAACAAAAAACAAAAAAATTGCCCTAACTTGCTCCAAAAAATGATTTGGGTAAGCAATCATTTATTTACCCATAAATTGAGAAAATAATCTCAAACATCCCATTTAGCATGTGAAATATCAAGAAATGGGGATTTCATTTACTATATTTAGTATTGACAAAAAAAGCATTGTTAGACATTCATTATATACGACATTTATAAACAATGCACTAATGAAGCATCTAGCCTTATAGGGAGGCCTCTTATCTATCATGCATCTCTCATTGAGGTCCATTGTATCTTACCAATGTTGCTACTTGAAAGAAACACAAATGTACGTAGAAAGTAACAACAAATAAATAATATTATGTAGAACGCACAATAGAGAATAGTTGTTAAGTAGTAATTACTTCCTCACTAAATACATCATTTGTGACGAAATAATTACTACTTGAGATATTATAAATTTATGTGCTTGGTTAGGGTTTTTTTAAAAATGAGATGAAACAAAACCAATCTCTCCACAAATTGCTACTT
>VDFB02290307.1:0-42974 GCA_007258455.2 Sequoia sempervirens | reverse complement strand
AGTGGTTGTGGATGACACCCCTCCAAATTGGGATGAACTGTTGGAAAACATTGGTAAAGGGAAAGCAAAGAAAAAAGCTAGGGCAATCTCCAAAATTAGCAGGGATGAAGCAGATAATAGGATTATTCACATTGCCACCCATGCTATAGAAAAAGATAAAAGGGAGACTCCTCCTCAAGATTATACAATTCAAACTTTGAACCTAGGACCCACTAGTAAGGACTAGGAGAAGGAAGAGTTCCAAGAGTCTGCCCAGGCTATTCTAAGAAGGTTGGATAAGGAAACAAAAAAGGAGAGGTTGTAGAAACAATTGAATGATGTATATAGATATGTGCAACGCTTGATGGAGCTTCTGCAAGAAGTGGGAAGTGAAGGGGTGAATCTTGAAGGTTTGTTGCCTAAGGATGTAGTCACTGCGATTGAGAAGCTGAAAGCTTCTACACAGGCCACCCATGGATGGTTGCATGGAATTAGAAACTGAGGAGATGATATGATTAAGGACATATTTTCCACTTGTGGTGATGCAGACAGATCCTTTGAATGGATGCAGAATGTGCTGGGGCAAGATAATACAAATACATACCTCCTCCTGCAAAAGCTAAAGACCATCATGGATTACACACAAGAGAAATTGGTGAGTGATGGAGTCCTCTCTTCTTCAAGGGTTTCAGAACCTTGGGACTAGTATGCATCATTATAGATTAAGCATAAAGTTCTGAGGAGGATACATAAGCAGGGTCAACAGGTAGGAAGCACATTAAAGAATATTTACAACAAATGTATTCCATTCTTTGAGATCATTAATGGGAGGAAGAAGTTTTCACTGAAGCATCTAAGTTTGGAACAATTAAGAAAGTGGTGGCAAGAAGTTTATGCCCCAATTGATGATGGTCCTATCATAGCCCACCATTTAGATGATACATCCACCTACATTGTTGTCATGGAGAAATACCAATATCTCAAGGTGGAATGGAAAAGGTCATCAAAGAATCTAGGGAGGAGATTAAATCCATTGATAGAAGATTAAAAGTGTTAATTACTCCACCTTTGGCCAACCTAGAGAATATTTTCCTTATGGTGCAGGATAAAATAGATCAAGATAAGGATAGGGGGCTAGCTAATGAGTAGTTACTTCAAAATTTGTGCTTCCCATTATCATTCCTTTGATCTCTACATGCATTGGACCGGGTTGCATTGATGATCTCAGGCCAACCTGGAAAGGAGCTTCAAGCATTTAATGCTTTATATTTTATTTTTGAATTTTCTAGGCCAACTTGTTTTGTGGCTGGCCTTCTTTGTAACCCTAAATAGGCTAACATATCATGAGATCTATATAAGTATGGCCTTGTGCTTCATTTGTAAAGGCTAGATGATGAGACTTTGAAGCGAGCTAAGTGATAGATCAAAGCTAGTACTAGGAATTAGTTTTATTTTGAAGCAAGTGTTGTAACACTATACACTAGAATTGTTGCTATTATTGGGTGATTCAATACAATTGAAGACATTGTGCTCTTGGAAATTTCTCTTATGTTGATTTATCTTGCATGGTTCTTATTGTTCTATCTTTTAAGATTGCTTGAAAAATACTGGATATATGTTAGATTTATAATTAGAGATGATTATTCAATGGTGTTTATGGTTTGATGCTTGAAGTGTTTGTAGCAATCCCTGGTCCATACTTTTTGCAATTGGTTGATTGTGGGTTGCTTTGTAAAGTGAGCTTGGACCATATATTTATTGTACTTAGTTCAATTTTGAATTTCGTTCATCTCAATTGCAATAGGGTTGTTTTGGATGAATGTTCATGATCTAAAAATATTTAACACCTTAGAAGATAACACTATTGAACTGTAAGATTGCAAGTTCATCTTGGTTAAGAAGGAATTAGTTTTTGGGATTGGTCCATTACAAGTATTTCATTATCTACATTGTTGATCTTAGGAGTAGCTTTAATATTAATAATCTTTCTTAAACCCCCATCTTTTACTATTTCTTTATTATCAGTGTTAGATTTAGGATTTGAAGTATCACCATATTACAAGATCTGATAAGTTTTAGATTCCAGTATTTTTTTTGTAAGGTCCCTTTGTGATTACCAACATTTTCACATTATCTTTAAGTTGTTTCACTACATTTTTCAAGACTTGACATTAGAGACCTTGGGGTTATCTCTTAAGGCTTGCTGATAGATATTTACCTTTCAAGAGAGATAGGATACTTGTATCTTGTCTGAGTTGTTATTGTGCAGAAAACACCATCAACAAGTTATAGTGGGGCCCTTTGTTGCCTCCTAGCGTGGGGGGTGAACCTTTGGGTTCATGTGGTTGGGTGGAATGTGTTACATTCTCCATTGGGTTCCCCTTTATGTTTGTAATGTGGCAACTTCATCTATTCCATGGACTTCAACAATACATCTACTTTGGGAGATTGATCATTGTACTTGTAAATATTTTGTATCTTTATCTTGTATCATGTATCTTATGTTGGGCACTCCTCACTTGTATCAAGGAATTACTACTATACAAATGTAATTGTATACTGAAATGATGTATCTCATATATGTAAAGAGAGATGTATTCTGTAATTTTGTACAAGTTAATTGAAATGATATATATTGAGTTATTACTTCATGATATAGCATGATTGTATCTCTTGGTTCATTTAACTATTTGTGAAAAGTAAATGTGATGCTTATGACGATTAGTGTTTGGTTATAATTAAGTTATATGGTTTTGTAATTTGGATAACGGTAAATAAGTAATGCAATCATACACCCTAGGGGACATAGGATATTAATTAAGGTTATGTTCAAATTCATTTGCGCAACATTGTATTTAATATTAAAAAAAATCCGTTTTTGTTGTATAAGTTTTGTCCTCTAGGGTTCTAGGTGGGGCATTACATTAACTTTTTTTTTATTGAAACAAGGAGATTGATATAAGGTGCAATGTAATTTTTGACATAATTTGTTGTTTTATCTAGTGTCTCGATTGAATGTCATTATTTTTTGTAAACATTATAATTAAAAACATAACGTCTAAATAAACATAATGCAAACTAGTATATATATATATTAAAAACACCTATCTAAAAATACTAGTAACTATTAAATTAGAGCTATTTTATTTACTAAAGAAATGTTTAATTTTATTTATGTTGTATACTTTATTTCTATTTGAAGATATACTTTTATTTACTTAAAATTTCTTTTATAATATATTTATTTTTTAAAGATTTATTTATAGCTTTAGTTTTTATAAATATTTGTGGGTTGTGTTTTAGTTTTTATGTGCATGGTCATTTTGAAGCTATTTTATTTTCTTAGGAATTATTTATTTTATTTAATTAAGAGTTATTTTATATTTTTATTTTTAAAAATAAATATTAGCTCTAAATATCTTTTCTTACATGGTCACAACATAACAGTCTTAAATGTTATTTTGAACACCTCTCATCATAATCATACTTTTAAAAGGATTACAATAAGGGTTGCTTATCTTTAAAAAATCATGTTTTGTATAACTTCATTTGTCCATAAAAAATATGGTACAAAGTGGTAATTTAACTAGTAAAAATAATACATGAAGTTTAAAGGGAAAATGTACTATAGAATGCTAAATGAACATACATAATCATGTCAAATATGTCATCCATAATAATCTTAATCTATTTTCCTTATGTTCCAAGAACATGACACATTATTTTTCATAATTTAGTAAATAACCATGTGTCATGTACTAGTGGGATATATTGTTATACTTTAGCTTAATTAGAAAGATTGTGTAAATATACTAAAATTTTATAAACTCACTTAGCATAGTAGAGATAGAATTGGTGAACTAATTTCAAATTTTTTCTTCTAAATCATGTTTAAAAATTAAAATAAAAGAACCTAATTCAACAAAAGTTAGAACTATGTTACAAATGTTAATCAAATAGAGGCAATGCTAAATGAAAATTAAAGTTCTAAATATGGTGCAATTTAATAATTATGTTTGAACATGTGAATGCATTTAACATTAAATTGATAAAATATGTTAGCATTTATAAATATATATATTTTTAAGTAACCTATGAAACAAATAGATATAAAATAGATTAAAAATATTCATTATCCTTTATTAAATATTAATTTTCTTATTGTTATTTCAAAAAATATTTTTTTAGTAATAGATGTAAATTTTATATATTTTATTATAATTATTTTAATCATAATCTCTCATATTTTCTTGTTAGAAAAATGGTGTGTCAACCTTGCAATTATAAGAGGTTAATATATTGAGTGTGGGGGCTTGCAAGGGGGTATCCCCCTTGTGGGAATTGAGGGGGATGACCCCCCCCCAATTGGGGGCCTGGGGGCTATGTACCTTAGAAGGGGTTTAAGGTAGTGCCCTAGAAAGCCACATTTTATGTTTATTTTATCATTGTAAATTTGTACCATTCATCATTAGGTCTCATATTTAATAGTAGATATTTTATTGGCTTGTGTTTACCCAGAAGGAAACCCTATTTTATGAGGGAAATATGTATGGTTGTGTATTGTGATGTATTTTGAAAGTCTGATAGTTATTGTGTTACATCTGACTCTCTAGTTGCTGATACTCCTATGAGAATCTTTCTTTGCAAGCACATTGTAATCTTCATGATTTTTTAATAATATATTGGGTGACTTTTGGAGTGGGTTTTTTTCTCCCAAAAGGGTTTTTCCCACGTAAATCACTATTGTTTAGTATGCATGATATTTATGTTTTATTTTTTGTGACAATTGTAAATATATTTTAAAGTTTTGCATTATCCTCATCTCAAGATTAGTTTAGGAATTTTTTTTGCTACCTTTACTTACATTTCTCTAATTCCCCTTTTCAATAAATAAAATTGACTTAAATTAAAAATAATGTCATTTATTAAATAGGACAATAAATAAAATATAAATTTTGATATGAAAATATGAAAATAAGTTTGTAACATACTATTAACATTTTCTTAGTCAAAAAAAAAAATAAATTACATCTTACATTACACTAATATTAGTGCTCACAACTATTATCTAATAGAATGATAGATAAATTAATTTTGACATTTTAAAGTAAATTTGAGAAAAATATAGACTTAGAAGATTTGTTTAACTATTTTAATTCTAGCATCTCATTGGTTCATTTGCTATCAACTAATAAAACCCAATTTTTTTTTTTGATTCGTAAGAGAGAGGTTATATTAGATATCAAAGGAGTACAATTCATCTGCATTGCAGGTAAAATATTTAGAATACATCCCAAACCCCTAATTTCCCTCAAAATTGCAGAGTTGTGCTTCCTAGACTATCTACCAAGTCCAGCCATATCAACCACAACAAACAGGTGAAACAAAAAAATTGAACTAAAAAGTGCTAAACTATTTACAAACATGAACCACTAAACCAACCACACATACTGCCGCACCCAACCCACAGAACCTAGATAAAAGCCATTCAATTTGGAAAATTGATCAAATTCCATCATTAGTCCAAACCTTCCACTGTCTCTACCCCAATCATCTTCTTCAATAAGGCAACACCATATTGTGCAATCTAGAAATGGCGAACCAAAGCCATGCCCTTGAGCTCCAATAGAAAAGGGTACACATGAATGAACTCACCCACCACCTTAACTAATGGAAAATCATGGGCCTATGGTGCGCCTCGCCCCAACAATGCAAATTTTAGCACCTCATCCAAACTTCCCAGAATCTCTCTCTTGAACAACTTGCAGATGATTGTCTTTGCTTCACCCTTTGGAGTCCTCACATCTAGAAGTGATGAAAGAAAACATGAATCAATATGGGTGTTCACCTTGAAGCACTCGCGATTCTATAGAAAATATTTACCCAATATCATTTTAACTGCCACCACCACGAGGGTCGATCCTTAGAAGAATCCACTTCAATTGTTGGTTGGTAATGTGTTTGAAAGCCATTTGCTACACCTTATAGTTGAACTAATTGGAGTATTGTGCCCAATGCTGACCATGGCCTCAGCTAAAACCTAAAGGGGAACTTGACTGGACTTCTTTCACCACAAATTTTCAATTCAACTGAGAAATGATCCAACCCTACACCAAGAAGGATCCTACTTTATAAGGTGAATGGGAATATTCCCAAGTCACCTTTGAAAAGGAATCTGTTGAGTTTCTTTGCAATACTACAAAATCCTTTCCTCCTATTTTTCCAGGTGTAATTTCCATTCCCCATTTACACTTCCATTAGAAAATTCTGGTCAACAAAACTTTTAAAATCTATCTAAGATTGAAATGCCCTTCCAACACCACCTCTTTTGTCTTTAGATCTCAGGATGGCATCAAAATCCCCCCCCCAAAAATGCAGAAATATTGCATGGACTAATTTAGAACTCCCTTCAATTCTTTCCAAACTAATCTTTTCTGAATGCATGAAATTGGTCCATAAACATTAATAAGTAAGAAACTTAGATTTGATAAAGGCCCTTGCAGGCATGCAAGAAATAGTGTCTTTCACTATTAATTCCTTGACAAGTCACCGTGTGGTTTCCAAACAATCAATATTGCATGAGGCCCCATCAACATTAAACTAACCTCTCAAGACTTCAACTTCCTTTCCGAGCTATTTTCTTTCCTCTTCTGTCCAATTTTGTTTCTGCAACAACCATCTATCCTGACTATCTATGTACTAACTAGGCACCATTTATTAGAAGCGTTTAAGCCCCTAACGTCAAGAATATATTTTTATGACTGTTAGGAAGAGCTAAGCTCTTCACTCTCAACATCTCCATAATCTTCTTAAGCCCACTTGCCTCCCAATCCCATTCAGGTTTCTCTTGGTTTGAGGATTACGTCTCTCCTTTGCATTCCCCGCAGTCTGGGGATGATTTTTTGCATTTCCTTTAGGCTATGCCTAACCACCTTCACCATGATCCATTCAGCGTGATTTTTTTCTTCTTCCCCAAAGCCTAGCCGGGAAATGTCATCTTCCAAACTTGGAAGATTCGTCAATCATCATGATGCGTTCTCTTCTTCCATCCTTAGAGAACCTCTTGGCCTGTAGCGGGTTCACCATCTCATTGGCCACCTCAATTAAGAGGTCTAGATCCTCTTTCTTTTTTTGTTGCCTAACAAGTCTATGACTACGCCACTTTATCCTTCAATTCACCCTCAAATCCTCTAGATCCCCATACCTACATTGCCTCCTTTATCTGGGCGGGTCTCCTCCATCCTCCTATAATGCCCACTAAAGGACCTGGCGGATAACACAAAAGATATACAAGATCATGCCAATAATTTTTTTTTTTGAAACTAAAGTGACATTAACTAATGCAACTCAACAAATTAATATGAATGACATCATTACATTAACATCATATCATAATCACATTATGACTTAAAAGTAACATTAATCATAACCCATTTACACATCTATCCACCATGGTCCCCTAACGTCGCTACTACGATACACCTACACTAACTAAGCCTATATAAATACATTTGATACACTAAAACACATATAGTTAATATTTTGAATGTAAATTATATTTCATACAACAAATTACATATGGTAACATAACTTAATTATATTTAAACCTTGTTTAACACTATGTTCATATGAACCTATTTCTAATCAACACCATGAAAGAGGTACAAAGAAACATATCGCATCTTCTACTAAATTAAGTTTATATGTATCATAAATACAACATTCTTATGCTAACATTTTCATTACATAATAAACAACAATAAATATGTCTTCAAGACTACTTCAATCTATTTTGTAATGCCCGATCATAATAACTAAGGAATCACGCAATTGTGTATAAGGTGAAATAATTTTTTTTTTAGTATTAATATTAAGTTAATTAGTTGCATATATGACCGTTAAGTTCGCGACGTTACACTCACTGAGGATTTCCACTTTATGACTTTGAAGCAATTTCGCATTGCACATATTAATTAACATTAACATAAAAATAAACATTGCATTTCATTGAAATTTTTCATTCAAGATAACATAAAGTACAAACTTGTTTCTTACATTGCATTTGATAATATAATACAATACTCATCCATCTGATGAGGTAGTTCAATAATAATTACAATTACATTTACATTGTTCACCTCATATACAATTGAGGGATATTTTCAAATACAAGATTTACAATTTACAAAGAAGCTGTACATATAAGTTTCCAAGTGCGAGCTCTCCATCCATGAAGCTCTCAATGCCATGATCACAAACTGGGGACCCAACGGAGTAAGGTGCACGTTCCACCCAACCATGTGGTACCCGTAGGTCCACCCCCCGTGCTAGGAGATAGTAATATGGTTACCTAGACATAACCTATTAACCCTAGACACAAGTACACAACTGACTGATGGTTACATTGCTTCCAGATTTTAGACAATCGAATGTACTAAGTACACAAGGTGAACTGTTATTTTAGGTGGAGTGTCATCACAATATTGCAAAGGTTACCCTGGTGTTTCTTCCTAGGTTCCGGCCCCCAACATGGGTTACCCTAGTAACCTCTTACGAAACCCGGTCCCATTGCAAATCATTGTGGAATCGAATGTCTTTTGAAAGAACAAGACGCGATTTTCCATTCGAGCCTTCTCTGTCTTATACTCAGGCCAGACTAGCTCAAGAGTCATAAGCGAGGCATAATCATCTTGTTAAGAGTTTTAATCTAACTACTATGTTATTTAGTTATCACTGACTTACTTACTCTTTGCAAGTTACCCTGACACCACTTTGTGTGTCGGCCCTTACAAAAAGCCACTCCCCTAAACATAACAAAGGTATACTAAGTTTCCTTGACTAAGTCAACAAGGTGTACATTCATACAACATACAATTTTACACTTTTCATAACGAACATCAATAACTATGTTCAGAAAATCAGGTATTTAAGCACCATACTAATTCCATGTACACATCCTTAGCCAGCACAAGAATTTAACTTAACAATCCCAATTCCCACATTTAACAATTTGTTTGGAAGACTTGTACATCTATGACAATACCCAATTTTCCCAACAAGAATCACGAAATAAAGCAAATTAAAAATAAATGTCTACCATTCGGATTTACTAAATCCAATCATTCATTAGAATCAACAGGAATTTTATAACATCATATTTATAATTCTTTTCTCTAACAATAAAAGAAATTGCATAAAATTATTCTAATCTTAATTTCCTCTATTTCACATAGAAATGAAAGCTAAATAAACTTTTAATCAATTTATTATTTAAAACTGATTGATTTTCATGCTTTCAAATACCTTAAATAATTCCATATTTAAATACAAAAGTATTTCTTTTATAAATAAATATTAAACATATATTTAATTAAATATATATGTATATTTATATACATATATATATAATATTAAATACATAATAATTTTGAAATTCATATAAATAATACTAAACTCATTAAAAATTATGAATTAATCAAAAGCGAATCCGAAATAAACAGATTTTATAAAGTTTGTTTTTTTTATTAGCAAAGAAATCCCTTTACACAGGGTTTACTGGCCGCGCACACTGTCGGCCATGAAAGGCCACGACAGACTCCACAGTGGAGGGCACTGCCAGTGAGACAACGTTACCTCCATGGTTCTGTGGAGGGTGTTGCCTTTTGGCAGCCGCTCCCCACAGAGCCGTGGTGGGCGTTGCCTTACTGCGGCCGCGCCCCCACAGTGGGAGCGGCGGGGTTGGGGTTTAAACCCTAGCCCTTCCCACATAAAAATTTAATCCGTATTAAAAAAATTTGAATCCGTTTTCTTTAAAAAAAAATAAAACCCAGTAAAATCCATACGAACATTTAATTTTTTTTTTAAATAAAAATAAATAAAAAATTTACAAACCCCAATATCGCCCGTACGACGAATTAACATAAAATATCACTGTGTAATTAAAAATTTATTTGAAATAAAAAACTCATATACAGACTGTATATTTATACAGCACAACAAATAAATATATACAGTCTTATAAAACAAATCTATTTGTTCAATTGGGTATTTGTAAATGAAAAATTCCTCTCACAGATTTTTATATATCCCAGAAATACTCATTATTGGGATTTAAATTTTAAAACAACAAACATTTACTCAAAATCAATTCCCCAATTTTCTTTTCTAAAATTTTCACAGAGGTTTCAAAAAAAACTTGTTTTGAATTCTTTCCTTTGTTTAACTATGTTCTTGAAAATTCTTGCATACAAATAACAAATAACAATAGAAATATTTTCTACAAGCAATTGCCAAGAAGATGGGATTTAAACAAACAGATTTTCTTTTCAAAAACAAGGAAACTAAAATTATAAGAAAAATACCTGTTATTTGAAAGCTGCCTGTAGAAGAAAACCTCTTGCCTATAGCGTACAATTCCCAAAAGCTTCTCCAAAGAAAACCCCAAATCCACAGGAAAGCTATAACCAACACCAAGAATTTCCCACCAAAGGGATCTTCCACAAGTATACAGTATTTCCCAAATAACATAAACAAAAAGTTTTGCAAAAGCTCCGATATTTTTTTTTCCCCGTGAAGAAATTGAATAGCCTCTGTATTTTTCCAAATCCCCAGATAATATCCGGAAAAATCCTCAACCAAAAATCATAATTGCACTGGCACACTTGTCGAGAAGTGCAAAATATCTATTAACCACTTCTCGGCAATCTTGCCTTCCAAAATTGCATGCATTTAATTAATATATTTAAAATTAACCATTTTCAATGCAAATTTTATTTATTAATTAAAAATGCCATTTCCACAAAACATTTAATTTCAAATAAAATCTATTCACATTTAAAACAATTTAATTTAATTAATTAATTAATTTAATTAAATAAATTTAATCTTTTAAGATCAAACCATTTAACCAAACAAACTAATTAATTAATTAAATAACATGTAAAACTAATTTCTTCAACATTTAAAATTAATTTAAATAACAATAATTTAAAATATAATAAACTATTATTAAAATTAACATTTTTCCTTTCAAACAATTAAACCAAACTGAAAAATACAAGACAACCTATGACTCAAACTAAAACTGACAATGTACAGTGACCGGGTTATAGACTAGACTAGGATAAACCAAACTACTACCTCCCAATCAACATTTCCGTTGAGTCTTGACAGGTGGAGTCAGTGTCATGTACCTGCAATCCTCGCAACTAAGCAAATAACATGCATATATATAAACCATTATACATGCAATCTGCAAGTAGAAAATCATGGATTACAAAGTACTCGCAAGTGAGTGATGTGATTTGTTCTCCACACCAATACACGTCACAATAGACTGACGAAATAATTAACTATTAGTCCATCATAAAACATGTACATAGCAATAATCATCTGAAAATAAACATCTACGCTATCTCAAAGCATAATAGGAATTAAATATCGCAATATAATGTATCATCATGTCATAGAATAAATCCACTATCGCTCAAAACCAGCGATCAAAATATTCAAACAAGGTATCATAGTCTAACAGTATGAAACATAACAGCAAAAAACATAAGCATAAATGGAGGGGTACTACATATTTACATTTTCATTACAAGAATACTACAATGTACAAGATATATTCATCTAAAGGTATATATATAATACATATTGAATACAATTTTCATGGAAATATCACCTGCACATAAATTTAACCATAGAATGAAGTGAAAGGAAAAACTCTCCATGTTGTGTATGAATTGCACCAGCTAAACCCCAATGGATGGTTCGGAAATACCACCCTACCACGTGGAACCCTGAGGCCCACTCCCTCCGTGGTAGGAGATAACACTAGGCCCCACATACAAGCAAACAAAGAAACAACAAGTGGTTGACACTAGCCATCCAATGGAGACTACCAAAATAAGAATCAACCAAAAATTACAAGGACTTCCACAAAGGCTTTCAAGTACTTTTAAAGACCCAATCACATAACACAACAGATAGAAAACTCAAAAGCTTATCATTATACCACGACACCACAATGAAGCACATTACATCATTTTCACAATCTTATAACATGATAACCAATTTTAACTTAACAGTTCATAACCAAGACCAATAATGCACAACCTTGGTACAATTGATCTTTACACATACAAAAACTTCAACACAAGATCTCACAAACATGAAGGTATTTCCAACATAAAAATAGTAAACACATTCAAACAAAAAATTGTACAATATAATAAAAATCAAAGAATAAATTTATACCCTCTAATACAACTTTTAGAACTGAACTAATTTCCACTTGACAACAGTCAAATCTGCCAACCATAAAATAGTCATATCAACTCGAAATCAAAATCTGTAAAATACCCATTTCAGATTTAGCCATCGACTACTAGCAACGTGAACGAAATTGACTAAAAATGAATATAAATTCATAAAATACAAAACAACAGACGGCTCTCATAAAACCCTCATTTCGGTATACCCGATTACAACCAAATGATAAAATAAGAAACCCAACAACCAGATATTTTCCAAAATATAAAATATTAAAATTTTAATTAATTTAACCACTTTGAAATTCTTATAAATCTAAAATCTTAGTCTTCCATTGACTGGTTACAATTACAGGGAGAAACAAGAGAGTTTTTGCAGTCATGGAGGAGCAACTTGACAGCAGCTCTTTGTTTCAACCATATCTCACAAAATACAATATGGGTTTTTGAGATTTTTGGACAAAATTTAAACAACAACGAGATGAAAAAACCCATTAAAAATCTCACCAACCAGTTCATAAAAACATAATTATGGGCGACGCAATCAGACCATTTTATTGGTAGAAAACTGAGACAATAAACATGTATTGATTTTTTTATTCTGGAATAAATAAATGTTTTATTCACACACAAAAATAAAACTATATAATATTTATTTTCAAAAATCAAAGAGAGATAAATCAATCAAATTATTCATACACACCAAAAATAAAATTAAACAAAAGATATCAAAATCCAACCTGAATCCAACACTTGGCAATGATAGGAATTTGATGCCGAGCTCCGAAAACTTTAACTTTCAAAATCCCCAAATTGCAACAATTTTCTCATGCTTCTTCCTCTTTGCAAGCATGGAAAAAACTCTTAGAAAATGAAGAATCCCCCAGCAAAATCTATTTCCCTCAAATCTAAATTGAATTCCAAATTTTCATTCAAAGCCACTCAAATTTCTAAAAAAAAACCCCTGAAAATTACCCTAGAACTATGTAAAATCTCATAATAATAATAACATGACAATATACATCATACTCACCAAAGCACTAACGAAGCTCATGTCCCATATTGCAACCACAAAGTTTGAACACAAGTTAGTACATCTTTATGACAATAAACATAATCATAATCAAAATCATAATAACATGTCAACACAATAATAATATTTTAGAATCAAGTGAAAACCCCAAAGGTAATCAAAACACTCTCATCACATCAATATGTCCATAAATTCATAATATACAACATCAATTGCTTAACATTATTAGCACATACCTTTAAATGTCCCTATTATTTTACCTTCGTCTCCAAGTTTCAAGGCCAAACTTCCTACACATCCATAGTGGGAATGGAGGGGCACTACATTCTTTGCCTTCATTGCTTCCTTCTCCATCTACGGATGCTTGGGAGAGGAAATTAGGTGCTATGATTCCTTGGAGCATTCACTATGCTCCTTTTGTGGTATGACCAGGGGTTCGCTTCTCCCCAAGGAATTGATGAGCTCCGTATTTGGGATTGGGTCTAGGATCAATTTTTGCATCAAGAACCCCCATTTCATTTCCAACTCAGTTTCTTCCCACTTTTCTTGGCCTGGTTTGTTTTCCACACACAACTTTACTGAAGAGATTATTCTGTCCTGAGTCTTCCTCTCTTCTATGCAAACATAGGACTCCAAGCAATTTCCAATTTCTTTCAAGATCTCTAGATGCCAAAAATCCAATGAAAAATCAAGAAATATCCACTAGTTCTGGACAACCTCCATTATATGTCTGTGGGGGTTAAATCCAACAATCCAGCTCCTAATGTAGAAGTCGTATCCATCCAAAAGCCAGGCACTAGATTCGATTTGAACCTTGATATCTTCCGACAAACATATGACCATAAAGTAACCATTGGCCAGCCTTTTCATTTGCAGCTCCAGGCCCCACTTCCCTTGCCACCAATGCACCGAAAAATCCCATTTGAAATCTTGCCCTAGCCATTTGGAAATCAACCCCAACTGTTCCAACCAAACTCTCTCCAATCGTAGCTTTTCTAAATCAATTGCCACAATTTTTCTCTGGCAAGGTTCAACTTCCACCTTATCGCCTTCACCTTTCCCATTTTTGGAGCCATGGATCAAGGGGGAGCCATCAAATCTATTTTCGTGAGGCATATTTCCTTTCCAGTCCTTCACAATTCCCTGATTCCAACCCTAGTTAGGGTTTCATCCATTTCAAAAAACTTCCCATCTATATCTTCTTCAATTTCCAGCACCGTTCCAACGTGGCCCATTCTGCAGATCAGGGCTGAGATGGATATGCCAGTTTCTCCTTGCAGAACCCTAATTGTGCTCCCCCTTCCTTCACACACTTTAGGCCTCATCCAATTTTTAGGCTTTGCTCGGTTCCTGACATCTTCCTGGGAGAATTTCGCTTCTACATCTTTTGTCCAACACCCTTGCCTCCATGTCGAGCCTTCCACCTCTCCACGCTTCGGCCTCCAACCTTCTTCCCTGACTACAAACCCTCGACCTACCTTGTTTCACCTCCGAACATCACCTCCACCTACGTGCACCATTTTTTTACCCTTTTCTTAAATTGATTCAAAGGGATTCACATTAACTAATAAAACCTAATTAGTGAATTAGTATTTTTATATTCCTGAATGAATTTTAATCAAAGATTTTAAAAATAAAATATAATACAAATATTTTATACTATAATAATTTTACATTGATCCATACAATGGAAAACATAATTTTAAAAAATTAAGAATAAAATTTTGATGTGAACACATGGTCATCCTTGAATTCCTTTACATGTTTATATTAAGATCACAAAATTGTCTTAAAAGATATACACATGTCAAATCTCTCTTTTTGAAAAATATGTTATCTCTTTTATGGTATACAAACACCATCATTTTACCCACTTACGAATAAATAAATGTGTATATAAACCCTACAAAACTAATACAACCAATTTCTCTTTGTACCTTCATAAAAATCAAATTTATATTTTTTAACTAGTTTTTATTTTTACCCAATTTTTTATCCGTTAATATCAACTAACAACCCCCTACCATAATATTGCTTCTAATACTTGAGAAAGAACATTAATATAATTACTTTCTCTACCCTTAATATCTAGAAATATATCTATATTTTTCCTATACTATTAAATATTTCATTATGAACTAAGATGTAATGATATCACATATCTATTGATTCATTCTTGAGATGTGATGGATGGATTTGCTATCTTTCTTTATCAATTTATCATATTTTTTTAGTATTCCTTTAAAATATTATTGCATGAATTTGGATTCCACATGGAGGAAGTAGCTATGTTATAAGATTTAATAACGGGATTACCAAATTTTACTTTCTTGTTTTTCTTTGGATGATATGGACGAGACCTTTATTATTTTGGTACCTAATGGAAGATAAGAAATATTTTAAAAAATTATCCTTGTGATGGAGGGAAATAATTGTAGCTTCCTTTCTTTTTTTAGGTTTCTTAAGAGGCAACAAAGAGGAATTCATGTGATTTAATTTATCTTTTATTTTTTTTTGAAAAAATATTCATTTTCATGAGGGTAGGAATATAATTATTCATAGTAAAAGGTCTCAAATATATATAAAAAATATCATATAGGAATGTAATAATGGTTTCTTCATGTATGTATATTTTAGTTGATGATGTACAAATAAGGTGATGAATCTCATGGTCTCAATCTAGAACATGGCAAGTAAGATATCAAACTTATTTGAGAAAAATTAATACATCCTAAAGTGTACGCTAATGTAACATTATATATTATCAATTACACCTTTGAACTAATACTCATATCACATGTTTTTGATAAGGAAAAGAAGGTTTTGAAGGGGCCCCGAAACCCTTTACAAAGACAAAAAGTTGCAATAAATACTAAGCCAAGATAACCCACAACCCACAAAACCAAAATGCTGACAACATAAATAAACAAAGAAACTTGTCAGCAACCCAACAACAAAAACATCAACAACCAGGCTAATCAAGCAAAAGAGTCAACACAACTACAACATCTTTTCCAGAACATTAATTGAGGCCAAATTTTCCTCAATGACCCCCTTGTGCATCTCCATAACATCCTTGAGCTCATCAAACGAAATGGCAGCCCACTTCTTGGTTTTTCTCCTCATCCTGAAACACAGGCTAGCCTCCATATCTATTTCCATACCTAGAGCAGAATCTACATTCTTGTCCACTAAGTTCGAGAAATTCACATCCTCAATTGCTTTCTCAATTTCACCTAGCTCCATGGGTTTACCAGTCCATTTCAAGGCTTTCTCATTTAAAACTGAAAGTCCCTTAGCAATCGACTTCAAGGAATTATTGCTAATTTTCACCACAGTCTTCAAATCATCCGATAGCTTACCAATTTTGTCCTCAATGTTAACAAATATTTTCTCCAAATTCTTATGAACTGTCATTTCCAAAGGGGAAATCCTCTCCTCATGAGTTATACCAAGGTGATCAACATCCACAACCTATTTATCAAGCATTACATTCATGGATTTAACCTTACCTTTAATTTCCCATTCCTTCTAATTACTATAGACTAGCACCACATAGAAATCTTGCTAATTCTTTACCTGGACATTGAGTTCCTTAACTTTTGAGAACAATGATTTCACCAGAGAAAGAAAGTTACGCATTCCATCCTCGACCATCCTACAAAACATACCCATATTAACTTCATCCCAATTGACAGGAGGCTCAACATTCAGATCAAAATATTGACCCAGGACTTCCCTATAATTATCTTTATGCTCCTCTTCCTCCTCAATAGGGGAATCCTCCACTTCGACCACCTCCACCTTAACCCTGTGCTTATCTGGCATGTTTTCCAAATCCCCCAAGACTTCCAACCACTCTTCCTTCACAACACTCCCTTTAACCTACAAATAGATTAAATGAGAGTCAAGGGGACCCTAGTTAGGGTCAATCCCCTTAGAAAACTGGAAACCCTCAATCCCCTATACATCCATAGGCTACATGGACCTGGGACAGTTTTTACCCACACTAGGACTATTATCCACAACTGGGGTGCTTTCCACAACCCCCACATTAACAGGTTTCTGAGCACTAGTCACAAGGGAGCTTTCCACAACACCAACCTTCCTAGGGCTTAGAGGAGGCTTCATACTAGAACCAAGATTCTCTACATCTTTTGAAAATTCCACCTTTTTCTTAAGATAAGACTTTTCTTTCTTGGGGCATTTACTTTTCCCCTTAGCACTCTTCTTCCCAGACTGCGCCATAGCATCCCTCAACTCAATATCCATTTCATAACTCTTTGACCAAGCTTCAGAAGCTTTAGACCCCTCCTCAGACACACCATCCTCCACTAACATTTCATCAAAATATGAGTTCTCATCCTCAAAAGTCCCTTCCCATTTCACTCTAGAATCACTCATCTCATAGCCAAAATTATTAACACCCTTTTTGTGAGCAAGGGTTTTAGGAGAAACATGGATTAACTTCAGCTTAATATGAGTAAACATGGGATTCATAAGGAATTCATGAAGAATGACCTTCTTAGGGTTCTTGATGTGATCCTCAATACTATTTTCCATGGACAACAAGAGATAAAAATGAAAAGAAACCAACACCTTGTGACATAAGTGATTCAGAAGCATAAAGTGGTAGCTATAAACATTAGAGAACCTACCTTCCAATGTGAAGTAATACATGATAGCCAACACAAGATCCCTCCAAAGCGGTTTGAGAGACTTACGGGAATATCCACCACTCTCAACTTCCCTGTGCTTCTTCTTCCCATAAAATTTAAAGAAATTTTCAAGGGATTTCTTAGCCGCTCCTCTGTCTCTATAGAATTTCCTCCCAAAAGACCAAATCCCAGTGACTTCTACCACAAAATCCTCATCAATATTGAACTCCACACCTTTATAACGTAGAATCCTACTATTCCACCCTTTTACAAAAACCTTTGTTGCTTCAGGATTAGGGCCTTGGAGTTTCAACATATATTGGGTAACCCCACCCTTTTCCAAATGCTCCCACATAGTTTCATTACTCTGGAACTCCTCACATGAGCTCAGCTCCACTCTGCAATGAGCTCCACCCATGGCAGCATGTAGCGAATAGGAAACCAACAACGCCTCAATTTTCTATTAAAAAAAAAAGGTTGGCTAACCACAAAACAATGAAAATGATACCCACAAAATGTGTGAGCCTGCCATTCCAAGCACTGCCCAACCTACACAACTAGGCCATATTTTCACAAAAATCTAAATGGTAATTATGATAAGGGTAGGGCCAAGAATCAACGTGCATAAACCAACTTAAAATAATAATAAAGAGCCTTTCCCACATATTGACCACCTTAAAGACATGCCACTTGGTCATTATTGGAAATGATTTTAAGGTTGAGTGGTAAGGATTCAAATACATCCCAATTATTTCTAGCTACCACTCCCAAATTAGCTAAACCATCAACTAGCAAGTTAGCTTCCCTAAACACATGCGAGATTCTTATCTCATCAAAAGAATTAATGATGGGGATTGAATCATTAATGAGATGAGCAATTTACCACATAGGAAGACACTTCAACAAAAGATAGTTTATAATATTGAGTGAGTCCCCTTCTAACCAAAGTTTGGAGAACCCTAAATTCTTCACCAAAATGAGGCCATGATAGGTTATGCAACTACCTCTGCAAAGTGGTTTGTCTGGATTCCCAAAGGGAGAACCATCGCAAAGACAAACCTACCATTCTCATATGAAAGGAATAACAATAATTTATGCATATTAGTCTATTTATTAGGATCAATAATAATATTATCAAAAATATTGCCACTAATAATACTAGTCACATATAATGATCTATAAGAATGATCCTTAGAATAATTATCATCAGTAAATGTAATAAAATGATTAATAGGCTAAGAATAATCCCTATAATTATTCATCATCATCTATTGGAGCATGGTAAGATAATCCACATATGTTGTCTAATTAAAAAATATCTATCAAATTTTGTATGCAACATAGAATTAGTAATATCCCAGGTCCCTTGATGAAATTCTATATTGTTAGATTAAGAATGTGAAGGAAAAGGATTGTATAAATATATACATTTTGAATAGGTAGAATAACCAAATGATTGACCCTACTATTAGTGTTAGGATATGGTGTTGTACACCATTACATAAAAGATTTATTATAATGTTGTAATTAGTGATGCACCTAGGTGGTGTGGTTAATCACACTAGGTAATTATTTGGGGACCACTTGATGTTGTATTGTAACATTGTATTATTATTTAATGTGTGCAAGACATGTTATAATAATTTAATAGTGGGGAAATAAATTAAATAAAGTGAAGTCTTAGTACCCAATATTAAATAAGGGGTTAGTGGTTTTGTATTCACATGGTTTTGTGGTACGTGGTTTTTATCTTACCACTAGTTGTATTTGTGTGAGATTGTATCTATAAAAGGAAGCACATGTTTAGTGGTTCAGGTTGGGGTTGAGTGGTTTGGCTGTCATTATTGAGTTTTTCTGAGGAGTGCATATGTGAAGAATGGCATGGGATGTGTGGATTTATGCTTGGATACATGAAGATGCATTGGAGGGCTTGATGCTTCAAAAATGTTCATTGTAACTCTTGTATGGCTTTATTTTTGATTAATATGATGGAGTATGGATGCTTTTAGAGGCTGGATTTTTCCCTCTTAAGGGTTTTTTTAGGGTATATTTTGTGTCATCTTTGATGGGTATGTTGTCTATTCTCTTGCATATGGATTTTGAGTACTTATTTACATAAATTTCTATTTTTAGTTATGCGGAAATTGCCATTAGATGGCTGTGAGTTTCCTTACAAGTAGTATCAAAGCTATGGTTGTGGTTGTATAAACCTAGGTTGAGAAAATATTGTTTGAGTTTGAATCTATGCATTGCATGAGAGAATGAAAGACATTGCAAGATATGAGGGTTTTGCAAGTTGTTTATTGCAAATCTAAGGGTTTTGGGTTTGCTGTTATGATGGGTTGTTTGTAGATTTGGGGTGCGAAAAATATTGGGTCAAAAGGGTTTTTTGGTTGTGCATTCAAATGAGGGTTTTGTAGGGGAAATTTTGTAGATGACCTCCTAGGACAAAATGGACCTCATTGTTGGATTCAGGTTGGCCAAGAGATGAAGATTGATATAAAATTTGACATATTTTTGTTACTATGAAAAAATGCAATTTTTTTTTTAGCCCGACCCTCCTTTTTTGGTTGTACAGACGCCAATTTTGTATGTAGAAAATTAAAATATTAAAAAAAACGTCCCATCGATGAAAAAAATCCCCTACAAAATAATTAAAAAATAAAAAATAAAAATTGAAATGACGATAAAAAAAGTTTATTAAAGAATTTTCAAAAAAATAATTATTATTTGGGGGGGGGGGGCGAACCCCCCCACTCCTGCTAGTACCTATCGTACTAACAGGGCCGACCCTATCAGCCAATTGTCAGCCCATGGTGGCCGATGATACTTGTTGGTAGGGTATATTCCTCAGCCCAGTAGGGACCACCAATCTCGTGGGGACCGACCCACTAATGTTGCCGACCAAACAATAAAATTAAATTTTTAATTTACCACCCTTTAATATTTATTAAATGCAACATCTTTTTAATTTTTTCAAAATTAAATTAAAATCTATAAATATTTTGGGTCCATCATTGGTGGCGCTGCCGAAAGGGTTCTTCTACCAATGCTTACCTTCACCCTCAGCAGTGGAGTATTTTTTTGCCTTCTGCTATAGCCAAAATTGTGTATTTTCTTAGTATGTAACCTCACCCGTAGTGTCTATTTTTCATCTTCTAATTTTGTTGAAAGGTGAATCAGTTCTCTATACTGTGGTGTTAGTGGTTTCTATAGATTTTTCTATTTTGATAGTGTTTTTCTTGCTAGAAGTCAAGTGTTCCTATTGAGCTTCGAGAGGTCATATCTTATGCATATGGAGTCATATTTTGACTTCAAAGGACAAAAACAGGTTAAGCAATTATATAGTGGATCAGGTTTGGAGTTGTTTAGACATGATTTATTTATTGTTATTCTATCCTGAGATGTTTATGGGTTATTTTGACTATGGTGATACTATGAGCTTATGGATTGTAGGATCTTGGAGATTTGATGTTGGATTCATTGTATACTCAGTTGTGCATCTCTAATTACTCTCATTTGACATGGTTATCAGTATACAATTGGATTTTTATCTTTCATTGTTGTATCTACAAGTGTAGTATTGTTACGATCTATACTATATATTGACCTATGACTCTGAAGCTGGCCTCACCTATAGATATTTTAGTGTTGATTCTTTTCAATTTAGTGGGTTTGGCTTAGCTCACTTGGTTTGTTGCTTGTTGTCATGTTGAGGAGGTGAGATGGCCATCGTGGTAATGTTATGAGACCCATGTAGTTGACTATGTTAAGTGCAAATATGTGATACAGCTTGACTGTGTTGCTGGAACATTTGGCGTAACTTGTGTCGTGGATGCTCTTTACTCTTTGTGAGACTTTGGTGCCGCGATGGTTTTATGTAGGTGCATTATTGGTAGTGTTGGCCTGGTTCCTGATTCCGGTTTGTGGCAAGCAGTATCTCTTGGTAAGGGGAGGATCATGGTTTTACTACCTTTCTTTTTGGGGAGCTCATGTTGCTGAATTTGAGTTCTTTGATTGTGTGAGGGCCTTTTGGTTGATATTTATTGAGGAGATTGATGTAATTAGGTCATGGATAGCTTGGTTACAATTTTCAGTGGGAGCTTTTGACATTGATGGATTGGTGATGATGGATATGTTTATGATGGTTTGGAGGTTGTAGATCTTTTTGGCTTGGAGATCTTGGTTTCACTTGTATGTTACTGAAATTTTAGTTGTGTGTGTAGACCTGGATGATCTTCATGGAGAGGATGGTAGTCATGATGCTATGTGTAGCTTGTATCATAGTTCAATGGGAGTTGTTGACACTGGCATGGACACATCATTGGTTATGGTTATCTTCATGTGATTGGAGATATGTTTTCTTGGTTTAGAGTATGTTTGGTATTATGTCATGGTTTACCCTTGATGCTAGCTTAGAGTTTTGGTGTGATATGTGTTCTCTTGAGACCGAGATGTATTTTTTGGTGCATGTGATCTCCTAGGAGGAGATGGTTAGATCATGTTATCATGTTTATGTTCCTGATTCATGACTGGAGCTTTGACATTAATTGTTTGTGGTTCTCTTGGTATTGGGTACTTTGATCATTTGATTGACTACTTCATGATGGTGTTGTGTTGCATTTGGAGTTTGGCATGGATTTATTGGTTATAGGTACTCATGGATACTTGGAGAATTAGGTGAGGCTTGTAGTTCTCTTGTGGTTAGAGGCATTTGCTTGAGACAATTACTCTTTAGAGGTTTTAGTAAGAAGTATGAGGAGCCTACACCTTGGTTGGAGGTGAGTTCATGTTGGACCAATGGAGGAGATTGTTCTTAGAGTGAGTCACGATGACTTGGTTATCCTGGAGGAGCATTTTAATTCCCCACTCTTGGTCTACTCGGTAGCTTATCATTTGAGAGGTATTTCCCATTATATCTTTTAGATGTGTTATGTTTCGTTCTTTGATTTATCATGGGATTGAGTTGATTCATGGTGATTGATTTTGGATACTCATTTGAGGATTGGTTAGCATGAGTTTATATGCTTTATCTTTCATAGATATGGATCTTGAGCTATGGATAGTTAGTTTTGGAGGATTCATTTAGGGGGATGTTATGGCATGGTTGTATCCTTGTGCATTTGAGTTTTTGATATCATTCTTTGATGAGGATTGTTAGGAGATGGTTTATGGGCTGATTTTTAGATTTGATAATGATTAATTTGAGTTTTATCTTCTTGATTAGAGAGGCTTACATACATGTTGGCATTTACATTGATTCATATGTTGTAATTGGTCTATAAGATTGAGTGTTATGGATATTGTTGAGGCTTTTCATTTGGGGTTGTTAGGAGATCATACTTGACACATTACACTTTTGAGGTTTTGGTAGGACTTGTTATGGTTTATAGGTTTTCTCTCTTCATGGTTCCTTCCTGTATGTTCATGTTTTTGGGAGGATGGTGGCAACATGTTGTGAGATATTATGCAACTCTTTGGGTTGCATGTGTGGATCATTGTTATTGTTCTTGGTACTTCATGCTTTGATTTACTTATCACACCTTGATATAGTGTTGATTGGTAGACTTGATATTCTTTGACATTACCTATGCAGTGGAATTTCCTGGATATGTATGTTCTTTAGTGACAGGTTTGATATATGGAGCTTGTGATTGGAGTTTATGGGTTGCATATGTTCTTGGCACAAGTTTATTGATGTATTCATACCCTGGAGGTATGGATGGTTGGATGTATTATCATGTGTTGTGGATTCTATTTCTGATCATGTGGGTTTTTCACTTGACAATAGTTTGTTTGGAGCCTTTGTTATCACTTGGATTTGATGCTTGTGTTCTTGTATTGGTGCATCTTCACCTTGGCATGTTCCTTTTCTTCCATAGGTGGCACATTGGAGGATGAGATGAGTTCTTGCTTGAGATGGTGGCCACTTTGTTCTTGTTGCATGTATCTTGATGGAGCACAAGAGTATGTTGGAGATTCATATGGTTTCATGCATGGATATGATGATGTATTTCATGTATTTATCCCTTATGCAATGTCTACAACAAGTGGGAGAATGTTAGTATATGGTGTTGTACACCATTGCATAAAATTATTTATTATAATGTAATTAAATAATTATTTAGTTGTGATGCACCTAGGTGGTGTGGTTAATCACACTACATAATTATTTGGGGACCACTTGATATTGTATTATAACATTGTATTAGTATTTAATGTGTGGGAGACATGTGATAATAATTTAATATTGGGGAAATATTAAATAAAGTGAAGTCTTAGTAACCAATATTAAATAAGGGGTTATTGGTTTTGTATTCACATGGTTTTGTGGTACATGGTTTTTATCTTACCAATAGTTGTATTTGTGTGATCTTGTATCTATAAAAGCAAGCACATGTTTAGTGGTTTAGGTTGGGGCTGAGTGGTTTGACTATCATTATTGAGTCTTTCTGAGGAGTGCATATGTGAAGCATGGCATGGGATGTGGGATTCATGCTTGGACACATGAGGATGCATTGGAGGGCTTGATGCTTCAGATGTGTTCATTGTAACTCTTGTATGGATTTATTCTTGATTAATATGATGGAGTATGGATGATTTTGGAGGTTTGGTTTTTCCCTCTTGAGGGTTTTTCTAGGGTATATCTTGTGTCATCTTTGATGTGTATGTTTTCTATTCTCTTGCAAATGGATTATGAGTACTTATTTGCATAAATTTCTATTTTGGGTTATGTGGAAATTATCATTAGATGGCTACAAGTTTCCTTATAGTTAGTAGGTCAAAGATGGGGTTAGAAGCTACCACAAAAGGTTCGTGAAGGATAAAAAAGACAATAGATATCTTTAGGAGTCATGTCCCTTCAAGGGAATGTATGTATATATGCAATGTAAATCATATGCAGAAGATATAGGATGGTAGATAAGAGATAAGATAAATGCATATACTATTGTGAAGTAGAGACTAGGACCTGCTCTTGTATAAGATTTTGATATAATATAAAGGAGTTATAAGGGTTATATATGTGTGTACAATGAAAGTGTGAATGTTTCTTTTGGTGTTGATATGATATTAAGTATTCCTTCTAGAATCTTACCAAAAATTCTTGGTTTTCTTACTATATCCTCTAGGGTATAAAAAGACTACATAAGAAGTACTGGGGTATAGATCTTTGAACTATACTTCCCCATTTCTCTTGCTAATATGGGTTCCATTGTTGGGACTCTGGAGAGAATAGTAAATAAATTAGAATAATAAGAAGGGAAGGAAAGTTGGTAGAAAATCAAATTATGTCAAAACCTAAGGGCTACCTCTATAAGAGTGGGGTAGGAAATTAGGGGATGATGAATGAAAAGGGGGGAGGACCTGAAAGGGTCCCCAAAAAGATGAAACTATTTAGGATTTAAAATAATCCAAGGATATATAGACTAATGAAGATTCCAAAAAAAAATTCCATGAGAAAAGGAAAAAGAGAAGAGAAACCAAGGAAATAATTAAAAAGAAAATGGATAGGGATGCTAAAGAGAGAAGAGAAAAAAATAGGAAAGAGAGGAATGATACCATAAAAGAGAAAAATAAATAGAAAAGAGAGAGACAAAGCAAGATGAAAAAATGGTGGAAGAAATTTTAAAGAGAGGGGAGCATACCAAGAAGGGTGTCGTTGAGCATGCCAATGTGGATGTGGTGAAAACTAATCCTAATCCTGAGAATTTGTTAACTAGGCACAAATCGGTACCGATCACTAATAAAGAGATGCATTTGAAAATGAAGAGTTATGAAGAAAAAACATCACCCTCAGACCAGGAGTGACCCCTTATTTTGAATATAACACATATAGATATAATCAGAGGAAAAATAGAAGGCGGGAACCCAAAATTATGGAAAACATACACAGTGAATTGGAATATTTTGGAAATTAATAATCAAAATATTGAGTGGAGAATTACATAAGAACAAAGTGATTACATAAAGATAGAAAGTGACATTGAAACTAGTTCCATCTTTAGTAGTCAAAGAAGGAATACCACAAGTCAGGAAGAGAACTCCTTAGAGGAATATGAAATGGGTGCAATGAGGAAGATGCCTATCTTTGAAAAGGATGCTAATAATACCATAAAACATATTTACTTATTGGATTTTTTTTTGCATAGATGGAATGAATAGTGCAAAAGCACTAAATTATTTGACTTCATTGGTTCCCTAAGAAATGAACCATTAAACTGGTACCACAAATTGTACCCATAGAACAATAAGGCTTGGGACAAGGTGAATCAACCATTTTAAGATAATTTTTGTAGTCCAAAACTCCCTACAAAAGGAGTAAGTAAACTAAGGGAACTATCCCAATGAGAAGATGAATCTATCTTAGAATTTGATAGGAGGTTCAAAGAAGTAACTCAAAGGTTAGAAGAACCACTGAATGATAATCAAAAGAGAGAGTGGTTCATCTCTACAATAACCATAGAACTAATAATAGCTCTAGATGGAAAATAATTTTCCTCATATTCATAATTAGTCACACTAGCCTACTGGATCGAAGGTTAGTCATGGAAAAAAATAGAGAAAGAAAAAGAAACTAAGAAGATGGAACAATTACAACTAGAAATCGATCAATTAAGACTAAGACAAGAACTCATAATATAGGAGATAAGACCATAAAATTCCTAACATATGGTGCTCATATTGTGGCAGAGAGGGCCATATGCATAATGAATATCTCAAATAAATTGAAGATAAAAAGGTGAATGCATTAAGAATAGATCTTTGCACAATTAATAAATCAAACTCTCTGTATTCTAGAACTTGTGGGAAATGAGATGATCAAACAACCTCAAAGTGCCCATCCCAATTATTCTAGGTAAAGAAAGACCAAACCATCAATATAACGATGGCATATGTCAAAGGATTAACAGAAAGGCCATTGTATAGAGCACTGGAATGGTAGAAAAACCAATGGAATATTAGTTCCATTCAAATTCCAGAACTATACAACAACAATGGTTCATTCTAGGGAGGAAGAGGCCATGGATGAGACTAGGAAGGCGAGTAGATGCCATCTGCTTCAATTGTAGAAAACTAGGACATTTTTCCACAAAATGTTGGGGTGAAAGGAGAAAAAAAGGTGGATTTTGTGGTTGGGAGGACCATGATTCTTTTAATTGTGAAAAGGCATAAAAAAATTATAAGAATACACAAACACAAGGTCAAAGCGATAAAAAATAGAACTCAAATTCAACTAGGAGAGTAAGGATCCTCCACAAAGTACCTAAGAACCCTACAAAAGAAACAAGAAGGTTTCACAAGGTTGAAAAGGATGAGGGATACAATACAGAGGAGAGTAGTACTGAAGAACAATATCAAACAAAGTCTAGACCTAAGAAAAAGGGTAAGGAAACAGTAATGACTAGACAGGGTACCCATACTAAAAGACCACATGTAGTAACCATGGAGGAAGAAATATCTGAAGGAGAAAAATGATTTCACCCTACTATAGAGAAACATGATCAAATATTAGAACAAGCCAAAAAAAATTGAGCATGAGCAAGAAAGGGAGAAAGAGAAGAATAGGTATCTTTTAGAACAAGAAGTAGAAGAACTCAAACAACTTGCACAATTGGTGGGCCAACATGATTTAATTACAAAATTGAAATAATTTAGTAAGTACTAGAATAAAAAGAACATTCCACAATTTAGAATAGTGGTAAAACAATGGAAGACCATACCCATAATGATTGATCTCCACATTCATCATAAGAAGATTTCTAAGGTGATGGTTGATTTAGGATCAAATGTAAACTTACTTCCAAAGAGAATCTGGGAGTATCTAGGGAAACCAATACTAGAGCCCACTCCATATAATATTAGTTTAGAAAATGGTACTAGAATGAAGACCATAAGTACCTAGAGGAATGTAGAAGTTAGTGTGAAAGGGATAAAACAAATGGTTGACTTTGAAGTTGTTACAATGAAGGAAACCTTTGACTCATTTGATGCATTGTTGGGATTGAGATGGTTTGTAGACTCTCAGGTATTAATAAATGATAGGAAGGAAGAGATTTTATTTTTGGATGGAAAAAGTGTTGTTCACATCCCCCTAGGTAGAAAGCAAGAATATTCCTACATAGAGGAAGTCAATGTAGAGGATTATGAGGATAACAATAGGACTATAAACACCATAATTGCACTATCTATAACTGGAACCTTGGAAGAGCCTAATTTAGAAGGATAAATTGAGGTAAATGACACTGATAGTGAGACCATACTAGAGGTATGGATGCAGAATGAACAAGAGGTGTATTCTTGAAGAATCTCTAGTCCCTAAACAGTACATCATGATCTAACATCTCCTCAAAATAAGATAATATGTTCCAAGTGAACATATTTTCTCAAGAGAACTTGTATCATACCAACACTTTGATGTAGAATCAAGAGTACATCATGACATAGTAAAATCCATCCTATAAGCAAGGATTGAATGTTAAATTGAAAAATCATAACCAACACCTCAACTAAAGACTCCAAGAGTCATACATGGTACCGAGATGTTAGAATATCCAAATCACATGAAGATAAACATCTCCTATCAATGAAACCCAAGATGTCAATAAAATCTTATTGCATATAAGAAACAAGATCTAAGATCCCATCCATGATGCTAACAACCACTATAGAAGTTCATCCATCATCAAATGATGAATCCACATAATTTTCAAAAGATACCACTAAACTATCATATTGAACTACACATGGAATCATAATGAAAACCTCCTAATTGAATATCATTTGTGGGCCCAACATGATCAAAGAACTCAACACTAAGAGCTCCCAAAGGTTAGATTATAACCACTATATCCAAAAACAAGAAGATATAACACCACCAAAAATATCACTATAAAAATCTCCCACTGAAATATGTAAGAAATCTATCCACATGGCATCATAATAATATTATCCTAACTAAGATCAACCAAAGGCCCTCACACAATAAAATAAATCAATCACAACACTAGGAGCTTCCAAAAGGTAAAGTAAAACCATGTTCATGCCACTATAAACAATTAGGAATAAACCCAACACCACCAATAATGCACCTACATAAAAAAAAATCATGTCAAAGTCCCAAAGGCACAAGGAACATCCATGGCACCATGATCACCACCAAATATACTAGAACCAAACTCCCACTATGTCACACATATCTACCTCACATTGTCAACAAGCATATATCCCACATTATGATTGTACAAGTGGTAAAACCATATCTCTACCTTATCATGAAAATAGAACCAATGAAACATGTGACTAAACCAAGAAACAAATAAAAATATGGATCAATGCTAAAACATTTTTGGGTACAAAAAACCCACATCTAAGTTAGAGATGCAACCTGTAAGTACAGATAGCCTACAACACTACACAACTCGTATATCTCACAATAAAATATGCAAATTCAACAATATACTAGTAACCATATAAAATAAGAATAATTAGAGATATACATGTAAATATTCAATGACTCAAACACCGAATTACCATAGATTTGATTTTTCATAAAATCCCAAAGTACCATAGTCATAGGAAGACATAAACACCTCATATGGAAATAATAAAAAATAAATTATATCAAAATATTTCCAAACCTAATCCAATATATAGTTCTCTGAAGAAGCTTTCCATCGACTATAAGAGTTCAAAATTTAAATTATGTATGCACAAGTTATGGCCTCTCCAAGTTTCAGAAGAACATCCAACTTCCAACAAGAATTTTTATATCAAAGTAACAAAATCTAGAAAAACCATTGATACCACAATAAAGTGCTAAAAAATATCTTTCTAATTATTATAAAAAATTTAAAATCTGACACTTTTGGAAAAATTTATGCACGCTAGAAAAAAGTTTTCGTATTAGGCTTACTAGGTGGTTGTTGGATGACCCACTGGTAGCATTCAAGTGGTAGACAAGTGGCATATTTAAATTTTTTTTATATATATATATATATATAAGTTTTTTGTTTTGTTTTAACAATCTATGAGGGGGCTAGGGGCTAGTTTCCTAGTGGACTAGGGTACTAGGCTGAAGGGGCTAAGTCTTGCCAACTGATAGGGCTCAACCAAGGCTGAAATCCTCGTATGTTAGCCCTATGGTGTTGAAAAAGGAAAATTAGAGGGGGGATGAATCAGTTGTAGAAAATTGAACCTTTAAAACTTCCACCACAAATCAGATCTATTATCATTAACAAATTCTTTACTCTACTAATATGATTAATCATTAAGTGTAAAATCAGAAAATGAAAGAAGCAAAACCATACACACAATAACACCAAATTTATGTGGAAAACCTAATAAGGGAAAAACCACGGTGAGGATTAGCTCACAATATAGAGAATATTGAAACTGAATACAAAGGCTCACTACCAAAATAGGACTCACTGTCCAATAAGGATTAACCACCCAGAAGGCTCACTGCCACAAAATTATAAAATAAGACAAAAGAGATTTGTTATAGAGAGAAAGAAATATCAATGCAATGGATATTTCCACCACAATTCACTCACACATTTGTAGACATGCTTGAATGATAGAGTACACCTTCAACTCACTTCCTTCGAAAACTCACCACTTGAATTCCACACTGATCTGCTCAAACTTGCATCACACACACACTATTTCACATCTATCTCACATCTATCTCACATCTATCTTTCTCTTGAATTTATTCATCCTTTTCTCAACATCTCAACTTATATTTATACCATCTTCAACCTTGAAACTCATCCAAAGTCTATCACATACCATTTGTATTTACAAATTCAAATTAGGTCAGTGCCAAAACATTCTATGATGGAATTAGAATGATGACGACCCAAACACATACTTAATGAGGACCTAAATAAGTCCCAACACACCTCAATACACTTGCATGATCTTCATAAGTAGTGTTTAACACAAGGTTAGCCAAAACTAGTGTAAAACACATAAATCAATTAAGCACACTCAACCTCAACATGATCCAATCTTTTCAAATAAAAAAATTAACTTGAAGATGACCTCTGCAACTTATCCTGAGAACCACAAGTCATAATACTTGAAAAAGAAGAAATATGGAGCAACTACATTTCTCTTGGACCTCATTCAAATACACAGAAAAGCACGATTCACAACTGGTGAACATAACTTGCACTGTGCAACGATCCAGAAACCCAAAATATGGATATAACATCTTCCAAAAATCATGAACAATACCTCATATCCTCACTAGCATAGTAACACATTTCGGAGCAAAACCCGGAGAAAACACTGAATACCTACAACCTTTCTTTATTACAATTTTCTCAATATCCTCGACATATATAGCCAATAACCAACATACATGTCATCAGTGACAACAACAACCGGTTAACCAGTTGACATCAATGACAACACCTTCATAATCACAAGATATGGATAGTGCAAGTCTACCAAGGATATGGGGGGAGAGTCTATGGATCACCCTCTCCAAATTTTAAATATATTTATTTAAAAAAGAATGTTGGATTTATCTTATGTAGATGATTTGTACGATAATATGACCATACAATAGGATAATGTGGGATTTTTTATTTTTTCATTTTTAATATTCATCACCCAAGCCTCCTAAGTTTAATGAAAATTTATATTTTGTCCCTAAGGATCACATGTGAAACTTCCCCTACAAAAGACTCATGGTAAACACAAAAAACCTTATTTTTAACTTGGATTCACAACCTTGGATCTACAAAAAATAACCATAAATATGCTACCATAAATCCTCAAATTTATGAAAACAAAAACTTGCACAAAACCCTCATACCTTGTAATATCTTCATTATTTTCCTACAAAGTCGTGGATTCAACTATGCACTACATTTTCTCATGCAAAGGTTATACCAACCACAACCATGGCTTTCATACCAAATGAAAGAAAAATAATATAGGTTGATCAAACCATTTCCTACATAACCTTATGGGAGTAAAGCATGTATACAAGCTTAAAAAATAATCATATGCAAAGATCAAAGAAATATCACAAGATAACACGATATGCCTTGGGAAAACCCTCAAGAGGGAAAAGTTGAGCCTCCAAATGCATCCACATTCAAATTATTATTCAACAATATAAAATTACAATACACTTATAGAGTCTCCATAAATGCTCTTGAAACATCAAGTCTCTCCTATGCATCCTCCATGTGTCCTTGAGCATGTATCCACATATCCCATGCCATGCTTCACATATGCAATCCTCAAAAGAAGACTCAATAGAATGATAGTCAAGCCAAAACCCCAACTAGCCAAAATATCCAACCTTAGACAACTACACATGTGCTTTATTCTATAGAGACAAGCTTAAACAAAACCACCAAGTGGTATAACATAAAACCATGTGACTAATACCACAGGCTCACAAAACCATTTCCCCCCATATTTAATTTTTAGTACTATTTTTTCTCAATATTAAATATTTTTCCAATGTGTAAACCCAAATTACATATTTATCCCAATATTACATACAACTCGTAAAGTAGTTTTGGGAAGAATGTGTTACCCATGTAATGCACACATCCCTAGATCCCCTAGGTACACCACAAACAATATTAATTTACATTAAACATTATGCAAGGTGAACAACACACCTTTTCCTAACATGTATTTTATCCTAGTGCCATTTTCAAATTTGGATTCACCCTTTTGTTTGCTTTCATTTTAGGGATTGGAGAAGTAGCAATGGCACCAAAAAACCAATTGGCAAGAGAGTTGGAAGAGTTGAAGGAGATCTTGGAGAGGGAGAGAAGAGAAAGAAGGGAACAAGAAGCAGCAAGAGCAAGAGAGGAAAGGCTATGGAGAAGAGAAAGAGACACTATGCAAGCAAGGATCAATAACCTTGAGAGGAGTAGGAGGAGAGAAGATCAAGAAGACCAAGAAAACAATGAAGAGGATGAAGAGCATGTGAGGGTAAATCAGGAACAGCAAGCTGATGATACAGAGGACCTTGAAGAAAGGAGGTTAGTGAGGTTATTGAAGGCAGTACAGGGTCATGGAGGGAAGAGTCACATTGACTTACCTATCTATCAAGGGAAGATGGATAGTGAAGAGGTATTGGGATGGCTTGATGCCATGGAAAACTACTTTGAATTTGAGGAGATGGATGAAGAGAGGAAAGTCAAGTTTGCTAAAACCAAGTTGAGAGGCACAGCATTGACATGGTGGACAAGTTTCCAGAATGATAGGATGGCTAGAGGATTGGCAAAGGTCTCTACATGGGCAAGGATGAAGAGTTTGGTCAAGGAGCAATTCCTACCATCTGATTATACCATTCATGTGAAAAGGATGAGGCAGAATTTAAAACAAAAGGACTTGGATGTTATGTCCTATACTGAGCAATTTCACAAGCTTAGTATTAGAGGAGGTTATGAGGAAGAAGATGAGAAGATAGCCAGGTACATCAATGGCTTAAGGTACAATCTGCAAGATGAGATTGGTTTGCAATTGCCAAGAACATTGGGAGAATGTTTTCAGTTGGCCATTAGAGCAGAAGAAAAGGTGAAAAGGAAGCAAGAAAGATCAAACAATGGTGGAAGAGGAGGTAGTTCAAATAGGGGCAGAGGTAATAGAGAGCAAGGACAAGGCAGTAATGATAAAAGCAGCAATGACAAGGGTAAAGAGATATTTTCTGATCAAAGAGGTGGATACACTCCAAGAGGAGGAGGCAGATTTGGACAAGGTAGAGGACCATTCACAGGTAGATGTTTTAATTGCAATGAACCAGGGCATCCTTCCTTCAAGTGTCCTAAGTGGGAACAAGCTGATAAAGGCAGAGAAAGGAGAGCTAACTTGGTGCAAGAAGAAGAAGACAAGGAGGAACCAAAAACATTCATGGCAGACCCTGTGACTGATGGTGAGTTTCTCATGATCAAGCAAGGAGAAAGGCTTCATCAAGAACCAAAGGTAACCATTTTCAAAACAAATTGTCTCAGTCATGGTAAGATATGCAGATTGCTTATAGATTCAGGGTCACATAGCAATTTAGTTTCAGTTGATATGGTAACCAAGCTAGGGATTGAAACTTTTGATCATCCTACTCCCTACAAGGCCACTTGGGTAACTCAAGGACAGCATGTAGAGATTGGTAAGAGAGCTTTTGTTGATTTCTCAATTGGTTCATATCAGGATAGAGTGCTTTGTGATGTTATTCCAATGACTTGTGGTCATATTATCTTGGGAAGGCCATGGCAGTATGTTAGAAGAACTTTGCATGATGGGTTTCTTAACACCTATTTGGTTCACAAGGGTGATGTTAAATATCAGTTGGTTCCTTTACCTTTGGAGCAGTCTAATGATAGTTTTGTAATCTGTTTTGAGAAGAGTTTGCAGGTGAATAAGCAGGGTGAAACAGGGGAAGGCATTGGCAAGCTGAAAAGTGATAAGTTGCAGCAGGGTTATGAGATGGACAGTCCTCCAAATCAGTCCTTGTGGGATCTAAATAGTATCAAGATTGGTAGCATTGAATGCCCTATCAATGAGGGTAATAGTGATGAAGTTCTTCCACAAAGGAGGCATTGGAATGAGGGCAGCAATAGGACACAAGAACTCACTGTTTTCAAGCAGCAAAGAGGACATACTAATCCTTGTTTTGATTTTGTCAAGGATGCAGATTGGCAGAAGAGAAAAACAGTAACTTTAGGGGACTACCTGCCTTCTCATTGGAAGATGAAAGCACATATGAGCAAGAAATTTCTTAGTGGCAACACATGGGATACTTCTTGGGACAAGAGTTCTTTCTTTCCTAGGGAGAATGGTGCAGGAGCACCCAGGACCTTCAGGGAACACTCCAAGAATCAGGAGAGAGCAGGGGTCAGGAGGACCTTCCAAGCATGTCAAAGCATTAATTATAATGTGTTGAAGCCTATAATGGAATTTGAATTGAATGAGTGTGCTAAAGGTGTTAAAGGTTTTAAGATTCCTGATAAGGAATCCAGTCAAAAATGCAATGTAAGGGGCAAAGTATGTTTTAAGGGATTTGATTAAATGTTCTTAGGCTTTAGATAGGTTAAATAAGCTTGGATATTAAATATCCAATGGTCTTTAGGTGATGCCTATTAATAAATTTCAAGATTGTAAAATTCAGATTTTTGAATTTCACTTTGGGCGGGAAAGTAGTTTTTTGAGTTTTAATCACTTTTATGCAACTTAATCAATACCAAACGGTTGGATCAGTTGGGGAAAGGATATACAAAGCCAAAATAATCATTTGTACGGAGGTTGGGCATTTGGAGCAAGTACTGTACGGACTTTTTTTCTGGAAATAGTGAAAAAACACAGTTTTTGGCACTTTTATGGTGTTTTTTTGTTAAATACTTGATCTCTATTGAATCTATGTCCAGTAGGATGCTTTAGGAGTTTGTGTTTACATATTTTAACACCATTGAAGGCTCTGAAAGCAGTGATAATTACTTTCTTTGCATTTTATATTGACTGTCCTAAAAAAGAACACAGATTTTTCACTAATTCTGAGGTTTTTCATGGATGATTGATCCATTTCAAGGTAGAATGCTGCTGTGACCTGTGAAATGGATCATTCCTAACATGTATCATACAGATTTAACCAACTAATGTGCAGGAAGGAAGAATATCAGGGTGTACACCAAGTTGTCAAAGGGAAAAGTGCTTGAAGATGGAGGCTAGGGTGTAGCAGCAGAAGATCTGCCTTAATGAGGGGCATGTTTTCGAGTTTGGATCAACTAAATATGTTGTCCTAATGGTGTAGAGTCAATGAGCAAGTTCTGGAAGTGATTGGAAGGTTAGTTTTCAAGAAGCCCTAGTTTTTGAGGCAAGTTGAGGAGGGGTTTGTGCTGGAGGATGTTATATGTGTCCTAGAGGTCTAAAAACTTGTATTCCTTGGTTTTGAGTCATTTTAGGAGACTGGTGAAATTTTCATGGTCAGGGGACAAATTTAAAGGGGGGTTGCTTTGTAAAAGTGGGCTAATTAGGCCTAGTTTTTGAGGAGACAGCAGATTTTGGAAGGGTTTGTCTAAAACAAGTGATACCAAGGTTTGGATATGTTGTTTGTAATCACAAACCACACTTGAAACAGTCATTAGATTTGGGGTTCCTTTGGAAAGTTTGAGTGCAAAGTCAAAAAATCACTGCAGGAGGCCTAGTTGGGCTAGTAGCCTAGTTAAGGTGAAAAATTGGTTTTGTGTCTAAGTCAGAGGGTTGGGCTTTGAAATCATTCAAAACAAGTTTATTTGGGTCTCTTAAGAGTTTTCCTAGGGTTTGGGTCCATAAGGAGGCAAATAAGTCATGAATGCAAAGTTGAGGCTTTATCTTCAAGTTGGTGTCTAGAGGAAAGGTTGTAGATGAACCATTAAAGTTTGATAATTTGGTGAGTTTCTTGCAAAGATCCCTGACCCTCTGCATCAGACTAATACCACAGGCTCACAAAACCATTTCCCCCCATATTTAATTTTTAGTACTATTTTTTCTCAATATTAAATATTTTTCCAATGTGTAAACCCAAATTACATATTTATCCCAATATTACATACAACTCGTAAAGTAGTTTTGGGAAGAATGTGTTACCCATGTAATGCACACATCCCTAGATCCCCTAGGTACACCACAAACAATATTAATTTACATTAAACATTATGCAAGGTGAACAACACACCTTTTCCTAACATGTATTTTATCCTAGTGCCATTTTCAAATTTGGATTCACCCTTTTGTTTGCTTTCATTTTAGAATGAAAAATCCAAACCTATGCCTTTGAATTGCAACTACAAACATGACAAAATATATTGATAAAATCCACTTTGATTGATATTGCTAATAGCTTTATATTACTAATTATTTAGTAAAATTAATGGGTTTTGTAGAGTTCAGGGTGTCTACTTTTCACATATTATTAATTTTTTCAAACCTTTTTATCTAGTTTATAAATTATATATTCATTTTTCAAACACCATGTCTCACAAACTTGAAATTGTATACTTGCATTTTTTTCTATTAACTTTTGATTAACGTGTCTATTTTTTAAAATGACTATGTGAGCCTAATCTAGACACCAAGCTCTACAAATTTGAAAAAGATATAATTTTATGGTTACTTTAAATCAAGTTAAGGCTGTCCTACATGATGGGATCCATTTTTATTTATTGATCTTATTAAATAATTAATAAAAATACAAATTACAAGAAAATCCATATTATACCTTGCTATAAGTTACATAGTTTTACCAATGTATTTTAAAAAATATTTACATTTATTATCCATAAGGAATTCATTCGTATGTCTACTTTTTCTTTAATTAAAGTAGAAAATGTCACCTTTATGTATTATTTAATCTTAAACATTTTTTTATTATCAAAGTATTTGAATAAATTATATTATTGAAAACTAGAAATAGAATGAGACATTTTATTTGTTTATAAAATATTCTTATTGTATCTACCATTTCTTCTCAATTTAATACCCTAGAAATACAACTATATTTTATAAGAAAAAAATTGACACTTAAATATCATTTTCAAGCCTCATTAGATTGTACCCACCCATTAGTATTATTAATGCCCCTTATAAGATTATTACTAAATCCTTGTATCTTAGAATCAAACCCATCAAATAAGAGATTGTCAAACCTAAGCATAGTGGTTTTCTTAGGGGAAAATGTTCATCCTTGACACCTTTTTTTTGGATTGGGAAGTTTCTCAAAGTGCTTAAAAGTCTAGATTAAACATTCTCTTCTTATCAAAATTGAATCTAACAAATCCTACGAGCTAAGATTAGATGAATTTTTATATGCAAGATTCTCTAGTAGCTTGGCTTTGTTCCTAATATAAACTTAAATATAAAGATTTTATTTATTATGCAAATGTTAAGGTGGTTGTTAATGGCTCTTTATCCTCTTGATTCACCCTCTAAAAATTCATAAAACAAGGTTTCCTTAATCCCCTTTATTTTATTCCCTTGGTTACCTCCCCATTTTTCAATCCATGGCATATCCTTACCCAAGGGATTCTAGGTTCTCAAAACACACTTTGTTGAATAGCTTGCAAGTATATATTGAACTCTAATAAAGAAGTTTCCAATACCTTGTACTATGATTTTTGTATATATAAACTATCTATGCACAAGATAATTTTATTATGGACTAGGCCAAACAAACCTCAACCATAGATCCCTAAGGAGTGGTATCTCATAAAACAAGTGTCGCTAATTGCTACTTAGGCACCCTCTTTAGCCTAATTTTCACCTTTCATGACATGTGGAAGTGGTTTTATATTAAACTAATGTCTTGGATCAACAAGTTCATATCCATTGTAGGTAAAACCTAGATGGGAAATATAACTCAACAACAAGTTGTTTCTACTACTTGTTTACTTTGATCCAATTCCTTCAACCAAAGATGGTATTTGATAAGACGTTTCTTGTCTAAGAGGGGATTAAAAGAAAGGGGTTCTAACTTCCTCTTGGTTACATTAGGTTAAAACCAAGGGGAAAATGGTATTGGGCACCATTGACCCTTATACTCAAGGGTTTTTTTCATACATATAGGTGGATCATTCATTCTCTTGAGGGTGATTACCATTAGAATAATTTAGTAAGATGCATAATCAACACTACTACTTTTTACCATTAGAGGGAAGTGAATTGCCATGATAATTTTCTTCTAGCTCCCACTTCAAAACAAAGGCTTCTACCTCTTTTAATAGTATTTGGAAAGAATGAAAAATGGTTTCCTAATAGCTCAATTGATTTTCCCAATCCTTAAGACATGGACTCAACTTCCTTACCTCTTCTATTTGGTGGAACTACATGATACAATCAGGTGAATATTATTTATCTCTTCATGAAAGGAATTTAAATATTCAAAGATCTATGGGAATTTTCAAAATTTTAATCAAAACCCTATAGTTAGGTCAACATTGAATTTCATCTATATAATGTTTACATAAATATTCCATCATAGAGATTTTGAACTTGGTTCCTCCATGTAGCTAACCCTCAAGTTGTCCACATTTTTCCATTGTAACTTCTTAAAGGAGTGGAGGTGGGAAACTAGGAGTAAGTTTTATGCTATTTTTACTAGCTCCAAATTGTTGGACCTTATTTTTGTTACAAAAGTCAAGAATAATCTCAACCATAGTTGACTTGCTAAAATTATTAAACTATAAATTTTGTTATCTATTAGAAATTGCAACATTTTCTTGATGATATTCTTTAAATATAGCCAAATATAAATACATAAAAAATAGTTAATTGTGAATTAATTGATATTGAATAATTGAATAGTAGGTCTAGTCCTACTTGCCTTTTGCATGTAAAGTGCCCTCTTCTGTGTGTCAAATCATCCTTGATGGTCATTTGTGAAGTGAATGTGGTTGGAAATGAGGATTTTTACCTAAATAGAGATTTGGTGTGCACATTCTCCCACCTTTGTCCTTCTCTAAACCCGACTTGCACAACTAGGTGATGGACTCTTAGAGGCCCCTCGTGGCTAGTAAGATTAAACTTTTCTCTTGTACAAAAGGTTTTTCATTGCTTCATTTGCCTCTTTTGAGGACAAAAACTTGGTGTGGGAAATTTGTGGGCTTGGGGGAGCACTCTCTATCAATAAAACCTTGGAAAACCTCCTTTAACCCCTTACCAAACCACTCTGGATGTGCATCCAATGTGGGTTAGACTTATGAATCTTCCCCTCCAATTTTGAGATGATTCTTGTTACAAAGTCATTATCAACTCTATTGGTTGCTTCTTGAAGGTAGATGTTTCAACTTCCCATATGGGGCACTCTACTTTTTCTCACTTTTTGGTGGATATTGACATCTCCAAGCCTCTTCATAAGGATGTGGTTCTAATGGTTGAGGATAGGTATTGGACTCAACTTCTTGATTATGAGGGAATCTCTTTTATATGTCCTTGTTGATTCACAACCAGTTAGCTTGCTTTAGATTACTCTCTTACATCACAAAGGCCCTGCTACTTGGTGGAAGAATGCTAATGGTGATCACTTGAATTTACAAGCTCCTAACTCTTTGGTGAACTCCTTTCAAGATTATGCTAAGAATCTTTCTTTTAGTGTGGCTTTGTCATGTTTTGAGGACCCTACTAGGATTCCTCCTACTCCATGCTCACAACTTGCTTCACCAGATACTTCGGCTTAACTCCAAACTTCTCATGTGGATTATAATTTCCTTTCACCTTATCATCCTTATGTTCCCCCTTCATGTGTTGATGGACTCCTGTGGGGGTGTCTCCTCATCCTTCCCCTTGCAGTGGGAACTTGGATGATAATATTGCTTGGATTGTTGTTCATAGGAAGAAAGGTCTTTCTTCTACCTCTTCCCAACTGATAATTTAATTGTATATAGGTTTGAGATCCCTGTTTCTCACTTCTTTTTAATTATATGCTCTAGTCAAAAGCATTGTTCTTTGTTTGGTTTTCCCAATCTCACAACTGGTGAGACATGTCCTACTTGCCTCTATGACTATTTTTCATTTGGGACCAAGCCCTTTTCTCATGTTTACCTTAATCGAAGCAATAGATTTCAAATGATAGAAAATTATAAATAATATTTTTTGTAATTGTAATATAATTATTATTAATCTTTGTTAAGTAGTCTTTATACCTTCTTCAACTTTTCCTTTTATCATAATTTGTTTGAGATCTTGTTACTCTTACCATGCTTTGTAACTATAATTGATATTGGTTGGTGTTATAATATAATTAAATATAAGAGAAAAATGATAAATTAATAACTTATTGTAATATATATTATTTGTGTTATATGTTCTCTTTTAGTGGTATTTGTGTTTTGTTAATGTAATGGCTTTAGTAGTTTTGTTTATCCCTTAAAACTTTGAGTAGTACCTATGAAGGAAACTTCCTAAAATATTTCAATTGTTGTTGCTAAGAATTATTAGGAGCTTTCATAAGTAGGTGGTCCCGTGGATTTTGTAATAATGGCTAAACTTAAAATTTTAAGCTCCAAAATTTTAAAAATTGGTAGTCACCTGATTAATTTTTAGTAACACCAATGCTAAATCCAAAATAACATTTGCGAGAGTTCAAAGAATTACAAATGAATGACATTTAATGACAAGTTTTGAGAAAGTTAGTGGGTAAAGCTTTCACACCCATTCCAAAGACACCCTAAAATCTAAAAAGTAGTTGCTCATTGTAGACACTAGAAATTGTTTTGGGCTAGTGATGACATTTTCTTACTAATATTCATCTAACCCTAATTTCATTTTTCTTTTCATCCTCCTAACTTTCTTCTAACTTGATTAATTAAATAATTTAATTAATCCTCTTTCTATTCATATCTCCATTAATTAAATGATTTTAATTGTTTAATTAATAAGCCTCTCTTGATTAAATAATTATTTTTAATTATTTAATCCATAACCTAACTTCACCTACAATTAAATAAACATTTTTATTTATTTAATTAACCTAATCTCTAAATTCTTCTATAATTAATTAAATAATTTCAATAATTTTTGAAACTTGCCACAATTTCTTCTTTACTTCACTCTTCCATTTTCTACTTTTTTTTAGTTAACTCTTTTCTTTCCCTTTTCACTTGGCTGCTCCTTTCTTCCCATTAACTTCCTTTTCTTTCAGTTAACTTTTTCACTTTCCACCGTTTTCTTCACTCAACTGTTACATTTTTCTATTTCTTCATTCACTTTTCTCTTCCATCTTTCTTCCATTTGCCATTTTCAAAATAAGAAATTTTTCCTTGCACATCCTATCATTCAATCTTGTCCGTCGACCGTCTATCGAATCCTGACCATTCATCATGCCAACCTCTCCTATAAATTCGGTTGTCATTCCTTCACAATTCAATCACAGTTTTTGATATCATGTCGTCGTTATCATCTTGAGCAAAGCATATTTGTACACATAGAAATTTGAGAGCAACAACATCAACTCATAAAATGAGATGGAGAATAGCAATAGAGGTGATTCAATGGTGGTGTAGGAAGGTATGTTGCATTGTTAATGTGTTCTATTTCTTATGTCATGCTTGTTCTTCATTGATAGATTAAGATCTTTTGTTTGAATCCAACATTTGTATGGTTATTGTTTATGATTCGAACATCTAACCTGATTTCTGATCTTACACTCATATTTTATTACACAAGATTCTAATTTATTTTGTTCTCCCAAGACCCCTTGCTTCACTAGAATAATTGATAGACTCATGAGACTGCTTCCTTACTGCTCCTTCATTCGTTGTACACTGCTTTGGCTGAACACCCTAATAAAAAATAGTATAAAACAGTACTTTAAAGGGGTACATAAATTATTAGCATGAGTCCTAAACTGCCCAATATATCTATGGCATTTTCTTCTTCCACGTAAATGCTCTTATCTTTTTTTAAGTATTCAAACCTTCCTCATCAGACCTACAGTGTACAAAAACTGCGAAAAGAAACCAACCTACTTAAAAAACACTAACAAATTGTACAAATCATGTCACTATTAACTTTGAATAACTGTACATGATTAGAATAACTGTATAAGACTTCTTTGATATAAAAAAATTGTGTGAATGGAAAGTTGTATTAAAAAGAAAGATCAAAGAGATTACCCAACTGATGATTCGTTTGGAAGAACTTTAACTCACGAGATTTTGAGAGATGTCGTACTGATGAAGGTTGTCTAAAGTCTGCTCTGCATTACTTTTTCTGCCAAAATAAATGGCAGAAGAAAGATGTCTTTGTCGGCCTTAGAAATGAGTGAAATAGAGAAATGAGGTGACAACTTTAAATTATCGCCAGTTTGCGTTGAAAAATGATATGGGTGGGCCGCTGCTTGTCGCTGCTTGAAATGAATGGCACTGAATTTGATATTTATATTGTAAACTGAATAAATGCGATTAAGAATTCAACTAGTTTTAGCGACTATATTTAGTTGGGTAACATGCAAGTTTTGACCTCTGAGAAGTAATGGTCATACCAACTACACTGCACATGCAACTGTAATTTTAATTGAACTTCTTTCTC